>JAHDVF020000434.1:0-18198 GCA_022606425.2 Lepidostoma basale
GTTCCGAAACTTTTTTGTCCCGTAAACCCCTTGCTGATTTTTTCTAATTTGTGTAGACGACGTAGATTTCGATATTCGTTAAATTTACTTGAACAATCTCGTGGACCCTAATTTTTTTGCAACTGTCGTAGACCCCCTGCAAGTTGTCGTGGACCCCCTGCGGATCTATATAGACCACATTGAGAATCACTGGTTTAAGGCATCTATTGACAACAGATAAAATATAATAACTATATAATACCAGGAACGACGATAGATTGTTCGACATTAGAAATACAATTAGTAAATTAACCATCACGCTGTCTCTCTGAAGGCATAAGCAGAAATAATAAGCCGCCGCATTGTTCTTTGGGGGTCAGGAGAGGTCACCACTTTTGGGGTGTGGTGATGGTTGAAAGACAGTGGAAGTTTCAACGTTTATTCTTGATCACAAGTAATTATACATTGATAGTATTATGTACTCGTAATGGAGCGTGTCTGGACGACGGAGTAACTTCACAGGGTGTCGATAACAGCGGGGCGGAGTCCGGGGGGCGGGCACCTGAGGACGAAGTTATGCTGGGCGGTAGTGTCGGTCAGCTGAAGCGAAGACTCGCCAGAAGCTATGTGACGTAGTCAAGTTGCTTCGTAGATCGGCGGGAGGGAGTCCGAGATCCCTCGTGACGTAGACTTGATAACGTAGACTCGTGTCGGTTAGAATTCGGAATAATGACGTGTAGAGTGGTGGGCTGTACGGCTTTTGAATGATGTGCTTCTTTTGCACACGATACTCTGCCGGACAACCTCTAGTAACCTTTGTGTATGAACCCGGGCCCTGATTCATCATTTTTCTTGCACACGCTCCCCTGCGGTCATCAGCTTAGTTAGGCTGAGAATCTACTGTGTCAGGTGTTTTGATTGTCCGTGCAATGTATTTCGCCATTGTAATATGCTGGTACAGCAGTCTGTGTCCATTGACTTCACTCGTGTGGTCTCAAAGTCCTGCATGGTTTGTTAACCCCACAGTTCTATCCTGACATACTTCTCTCGAATTCATACATCGTTTTATGCACGCACATCAATTTCTCCTCACGTGGCCAACATTTAATATTTGTTTGTGCCACGTTCTCCTCTGTTATCCTCTATTTCTTGTTCCCCTCTCTTTCACACACAAATAATTAGGTTTGTAATTTAAATATTATTTCAAAATTAATTAATGGAGTTCTGGTCCCAACCCTAATGTATGGAAGCGAACCATGGAACTGGCAGAAGAAGGATGAGAGCAGAATAAATGCGGTAGAGATGAGGTCCCTAAGACGTATGTGTGGTAGAACGATATACGACAGAATCTCAAATGCTGATATAAGAAAGGAATGTAGAGCAGAAGAAGGTATTATGAACAAAATTATGAAAGGATCGCTGCGTTGGTTCGGACATATGGAGCGCATGGATGGAGAAAGAATGGTTAAGAAAGTATACGTTAATGATGTAAATGGAGTACGGAGTCGTGGCAGATCGAGGAAAACATGGCATGACCTAATTAATCAAATTTTAAAGGTTGGTCATGTTAGAAGTCGGAAGAATCAATGTGCGTGTATGGCTCGCTGTATGAATGTGGAGGAAGCTAGAGAGGTATGCCAGGATAGAGTAGTGTGGCGGTCCATTCTCTTTGCCTACCCCTACGGGGAAACGGCGTGATAGTTTGTTGTTGTTGTTCAAAATGAATTATGGGTGGTGGCATTTCTTGCTAGTATTTTGTGAAATATTGTAGGAGTCAAAAGGTTAACGTAATGTTAATATGATATATTATTTAAAATATTATTAATTATTTATTAAATACGAAACAGTCAAGGCGTCTTGTTCAGATAACTGCGTATTTTATTATAGCTAAAATCATATACTAGTGGAAAGCATTACTTTTGTGGTAAGAGTTGAAAAATATCACTTATTGTTGGGAAATTATCTACCGGTCCCAAGCTTGCTAGTTACAAGGCGCGATATTTAAAAAAAATTATAATTATATTATAGACAATAAACGTTAAATACGCAAATTTCTCAAACCTGGTTTCGGCTTAATGTTTGACTTAGCGCGTAACTGATCGCTGTCGTTGGTATTTGCTACTTCCATTTTTGTTTTACATTCAAATCGCACGAAAAGTACGATGTTATATATTTTTTCTCTATTAACAAATATTTGAAAAGAAAATACTTTTAGTATCACTTTAATAAAACCATTTCGCAATTATTCATCATTGCACAATTGGAGAACTTGCGGTAAAAATAAACATTGCTCCACATTAAATGAATAATGACAGATGAACAACACAGACAACCATAAACTATAAAAACTTGCTTACCTATTTTTAAGTACCAACCTAAATGTATCAAAAAAGAGTAAGCACTTACACGTTCTATTTATAATATTTTATTTTATTTCAAAATAAGCAGATACGATCTTAGTGTACAAGTTCCATGAAAAGAGTCATGCTTTGAATAACCTTAAGAGACATAAAGGGGGGGAGTAAGGGGATCCTATTGACTGTTCAAGCGACGCATGGCTATCACCGTGGTGATGGCCATGCTACGCTGGAGGATTGATCTGATCCCAAGTACCTATCCACACCTCCTCGACTTTAGTCTCCCCTGGAAACCATGCGAAATGTTAGAGATCGAGTGTGAATAACCTCGGTGGATAATATTGATGCATAGGCTAACGTGAAAGGACACCTCGCCAACCCGTCTGGTAAGCGTGGCGTTGTAATGCCAACCACCCCCCGTATGACATGTCATACATGGAGAAGGATGGGGGAGGCCTATATCCAGCAGTGGACGACAACGGCTGTTAAAGAAAGGACATAATGAAAAATGAATTTATTGAACAACGAACTAAAATGACTGAGGTGGCTCTAAAGACAGGAGGGATGAAGTGGCGGTGATACCATGCACAGGATTCCGTAGAATTGAACATCCCCCTGTCCGCTGGACCGACGATATTATACGGATTGCTGGACGTGGTTAGATGAGAGTGGTAATTGATAGGGGACAGTGGCGTGTTTTGGGAGAGGCAGAGGAGTCATTTTTTGTCGATTGATAAAATATTTTTCTGTTTTGGCGTATTTGATTAGAATATCATTATATAGTTTGGAGAAGAACTGTGTTAGGGCAGCGGGCCTCATTTGTGTTAGCTATCAGGCCTTGAAATCAAGTCAGGTGGAGAAATATCCTTCCAAACCCCATGCACCACCGGCTTCTTCTTCTTTGCTAGCCTTCTTCCCTCCATTGCTGGATATAGGCCTCTTCCAATTTCTTCCACTCGTCTCTATCCTGCCCCCTTTGTATCCAAGATTTTCTAACCCTTTTGATAATATCATCGGTCCATCTCATCAGTGGCCTTCGGACACTTCGCCTATTTTCCCATGGTCTCCAACTGAGTACCCTGGGTGCCCATCTGTTGCCACCCTGTCTAGCCAAGTGTCCAGCCCATTGCCATTTCAATTTTGCCACTCTATCCATGACGTCAGCAACCCTGGTGCGGCGTCTGATTTCTTCATTTCTTATGCGGTCACGCAAGCTCACACCAATTATCTGTCTTTTCATGGACCTCTGTGTACACTTGAGCCTGTGGACACTTTTTGCTGTAAGAGTGTCGTCTCTAGTCCGTATGTCATCATGGGCAGTATACACATGTCGTAGACCTTTCTTTTGAGACAAACCGGACTTGTGTCAGGACAAAGGGAAGAAAATAGATTTAGGATAAAAATAAATAAACACCACATTTTTATTATTCAGTTATTTATAAACAATGGCACTAAACACAAATATTACATAGATACAATACAAATTGTATATAATATCGTTTGAATAAAATTGATTGTATACATGGAAAATATAAAATAATGAATAAAGATATTTCTTATAAAAAAAATAACAATATTCTTAATAAATAATATTATGTAGATATGTAAACTCTGCTTTAATAATTATGTATCGGGTAAAAAAATATATTCCTTTGGTGCAAAGGAGCCGTGTTGCTAAAATCATCTGTGGAAACGATCTGAAAAAGAAGAATAAAAAACTATTTTATTTATATAAAAATAATACGAAAAGAGAAGGATAGAGTGCCGCATCGGTTAAAGTGTGACAGTCCATTCTTTCTGCCTACCCTTTCGGGGAAACGGCGTGATGGTTAGTTAGTAAGTTTTTTTTAAATAATACTGATTAATGAAAGACGTGGTTTATAAGTCTAGAGGTAAAATAAATTAGTATTTTTTGAGGATTATAGGGATATGGGAACATACCAAAAATTTAAGTAGACAATTTATTGATGAATATTTGTGTATCAAAAAGGACAAATATAATATAATAGCACATGGCAAAATGAGGTTTCTGAAATGCATTATTTTGGACACATATTAAATCATATATTTAGACTTGCTTCTTGAGAAAGAGAAAGAAAACACAAACTTGCTTCTTTCAAACGTTCATTATCATTTATGTATTGTTATCACTACATCATCTTAGTAGTATTCCTCATGATTGAGGGTCGTGCCCATCTTATAAACTATCCACCATGGCTCGCCATGCACTCCTGTCACCGGTCAGTTACCAGAGAGCAGCTATTGAACAGTCAGTGCTTATGCATTATTATAAGCCTTTCAAGGTTGTCCTGATATCTTCGGGCTGTGACCGAAATATTTTAACCGGTGAGGGCCTTGCCCTGATGCCCAGCTGTTCGAGGATTGACTGGTTCATTCTTCTTGCCGTCCAAGGTATGCATAACATTTCGGAGATCGGGCTTTCGCAGTGGCAGGTCCGTCCGCCTGGAAAATGCTTCCTGCACGCCTCAGATGCATTAACAATCCGACAGATTTGAAATCTCACCTAAAAACCCACCTTTTCAAAATATCGCATAAAATGTAAACAACAGTAATCTGATACCTGGTGTCACATGCAGCTCTCATGACTAAAAACTTTGTCAAGCGCCCCTTGAGGTGAGCTATTCACGAAAACGGCACTATACAAATTAGCCTAATTATTATTATATTTTTATTAACGTTCGTCTTGAAAGCATCAATTTTGGATCTCTCAGATGCTCGCATAGTCCAAGACTCGCAACCATAAAGGAATATGGACTACCACTTGGCACTTCCATACATAAGGATCAACACATAAGGGACTAAATGTTAATTACGAAGTTTTTACCTATTGGGGAGTGTAGACAGTCACCGGATTGTTCATTTCACCGAGGCCTGCGATGGCAGAGTGCACTCGGTCCCCGGGGCGCAAGAACTGCGGGGGCTTGCGGTGCATCCCCACCCCGGAAGGAGTTCCCGTCAGGATTATGTCACCGGGCAGCAAGGTGAAGTAACTGGAATGAAAAGGAATAAATTCCAAAATGTTATGATTTGTCTATTTTTTTTATTGTAAACCGCTCAATTCTGAAACCAGCAAGCAAAATCAATATCCATAAACCATTCATTAATTATTAACTGTCAAAATTTATAACGCTGCTCACAATTTTTAGGATAGGATAGACACAACTTTAAGATGGTGGAGGACTTCACTTACCTGGGCTCGTCTATAACAAAAGAAAACGAAGATCACAAGGAAATCGAAAGAAGAATCACAATTGGTAACAAAACATTCTTCTCTCTACTACCAGCGCTCAAATCAAGAAACGTACACTGGAAAACCAAAATCATCCTGTATAAAACAATCATCCGAACAGTAGTGACCTATGGGTGTGAGGCGTGGACAATGACAGCGAAATCCGCAGAGCGACTGAATACTTTTGAGAGAAGGGTGCTGCGCAGAATTCTGGGACCTGTGAATGACGGTGAAGGCTGGAGAGTACGGCATAATGACAAGCTGTACCATATTTACAAAGCTCCCAGTCTCTCCACACAGGTCAGACTGAATAGACTGAGATGGGCCGGTCACGTGCAGAGGATGCCGTCATCGCGAACCCCAAAAAGATTGCTGGAGTGGCACCCAGGTGGTAGAAGAACAATTGGACGACCAAGGCTGCGATGGGAGGATAAAGTTGGGAGAGATGGAGAAAGATTGTTAAGAGTGTCAGATTGGAAGGTCGAAGCGGAGGACAGGAGGAGTTGGAGGCGAAGAATACTGGAGGCTAAGGCTCGATATGGGCTGTAGGGCCATCGAAGAAGAAGAAGCTCACAATTTTTATTTTCATTTTATTTCAATGTCCGAGTCAAACGCTTTAGTGATAATGCTGCCAAGGTATTTAAAATGGTCGACCATTTCAATATTCGCATCATTCAGTTGCAGAGTGGATGTAGAATAATTAAGTGGTCCAAATGTCATCCATTTAGTCTTCTTAACGTTGATTTTCAAGTCCAGGTCCTCTCATGCTATATCAATTTTATTTAGAAGTTTGAAGATCGGGTATACTGTCAGCTAAAATAACTTTGTCATCAGCATACCTGGTGTTATTAACAATACCCCATTAACCTTCACTCCCAGGCTGGAGTTTTCAATACATTGGAAGACTTGATTGGAATACGAGTTAAACAACAGAGGTGACAAAATGCAGCCTTGTCGAACTCCTCTGCGTATAGCTATTTCGTCTGAACTCTCATGTCCATATCTAATCTCCGCAGTTTGATACCAGTAGAGATTCTTAATAAAGTTTTGGTCCTTTAAATCAATATTGCAATATAACAATCCTTCTTCTTCTTCTTCCTTATTGTAGACCTATGTGGTCTGTTCTCCAGAGTGTTGCTCCTCCTGTGAGGTAGATTCCCAGCTGTCCTTCCATCTTTTAGGAGGTCTTCCACGAGGACGAGTCCCATGAGGCTGATTATGCAATGCAATATAGGGGAGTCTGGTGGTGTCCATTCTTTGAACTTGACCGTACCAGTCCCTTTTTCGCTGTCTGCTCCATCTTATAATATCCTCAACCTCACATATCTCTCTTATTATGGTGTTCCTCACGCGATCTCTCAGTGTCTTGCCTGCTATCGTCCTCAGTGTCTTCATTTCGGAAGTCCTCAAAAATTGTTTGGTCCTTACTGTGTCTGCCCTTGCTTCGACGCCATATGTTATTATTGGTCTTACGCATGCTTTATAGATTCTCATCTTACTCTTAGTACTTACATCAGAGATAACAATCAACATACAAATAAATAAAGTGTTATAATATAAAATGAGCTTGTTTAAATAAAACGTATTTTGTTACTCACGAGCTGAGCTTGTTGATGATGTCGTCCAGGCGGCAGATGAGCTCGTTGGTGGAGCCCGTCTGTTTGAGCACCCCGTTGACAGAGCATTGCACGGCGAGCTCGTGCGGGTCGCTCACCTCGTCCGCCGTCACCAGGGCAGGACCCATCGGCAGGAAGCAGTCCATCGACTGGCAAGACAACACCGTCACATTAAGGACTTGCCAGAGATACAAAATAATCTATATACACCAGTATCACATTTAGATATTTTTATAATTTATTTGTAACCAACAGTCTAGAACACAGTAGAACCTCGATTATCCGGATTAATCAAAATAAACAAAAAACAGCGGACGTGCTGATTTTCACGTCCGCAGTTTAAGTACGTGTTGGAATGCGTTTGATGCATTTGTTCCAACAATAAGTCCCAACAAGTAAAATATTGGTCAGTAGTCGTTGGAATTCAATACGCATCGGATGTTTGTTTCCTGATAAATTGATCACAATTTAAATTGTATTTATTTTTAATATAACCGATATGTCATCGAAAAAAAAACGTGTTGTGGTTTCATTAAAAGACACATTAGGTATAATGCTTTGAAACCTGGTGAATTGGGACGTTTTTTGTGTAATAAATATGTTGTCGGAACGTCAACGATCTTGGATATAAAAAAACCTTCTTGAAGTTTACTAATAGTTTAATGTCAGAAGATGAAGTTTAGAGCGTAAAGTTACAAAAAAATCGGGAAATGAAGAAGTTGAAGAGTGTATTTTTATTAGGAGACATCGCGAAAACAATAGCTCAAATTTCAATATGTGCTGCTTGCGACGAAGAAGATGTAACTGAGTTGTTAAATTGCGATGCAAACGATCCTGGACTCCAAATTTTGAACGATGAGGAAATAATTAAAGACATATCTGCCTCAGAGGAACACGATCAAGAAGACATAGAAGAGATTTGCGAAGAGGGAGATATTTGTCCTACACATTCTGAAGCTTTTCAGTGTTTAGATATCGCCATGAAGTGGTTTGAGAGTCAAGAAGAGTGTTATTCAGGACAACTTATATGTATTAAAAGAATTCGCGATTAGGCAGCTTCCAAAAGAATAGCTAGCTTTAAGCAGAAATCGATAATTGATTTTTTTTAAATTAAAAATAATTTACAATAAAGCTTTTTGTAAATCTATATAAATAAAAATTATTCATACTGAATATACTTGTCTTTTCCTGTCAATTATATATATTTTTCTATTATCCGGATTTGTCCTTATCCGGACTACCTTCATCCCCAATTAGTCCGGATAATCGAGGTTCTACTGTATTATTTTTTCCTTGAAGAATGATGTCTAGAGAAGGCAACGGGAAACAACTCCAGTAACACTTCCCAGGAAATCACTGTGGCGAGAAAGCATTCGACCTGACACGGCGCTATTAGAAAAAGATGAACAATGATTCTTAAACAATGATGTAAAACTCCATATTACATAATTAATACTAATGAAAAGTCCGTTTTCTACAATACATTTTTTATTATATTTTATGGGAATGACATGATTTGCTTTGCTAAGGTATTATCATATTAATATAATAATTCCTTAGCAAGGTGAAACATGTCATTCCCATAAATATAATCAACACAACAATGCTCGACCTCACATCACAATCGCGGCCAAAAACTAAATACAAAATGTGGGTTGGGAGATTATACCACACCCGCCTTATTCACCAGACGTGGCACCATCGGACTACCACTTGTTCAGATCATATTCAGATGTCAAGAATTGGGTTGATGCCTGGATTACGTCAAAAGATGAGGCGTTTTTTCGAAGATTGATTCATCTATTGCCAGAAAGATGGGAAAAGTAGTGGCTAACGATGGAAAATATTTTGATTGACGTGTTTTTTTATTACACCTTTCAAATAAATGCGATTTTCATACAAAAAGAACTGACTGAACATTCCGAAACACCCAATATATTATATGGGGGTCCCATATTTCGCCTTGCTAAGAATTTGATTATTCTCTCTCCAGACATCAGTATTAAATATTTCATCATCATTTTAACTACCTTCCCTATAAGGAATTGCCCCCCGTTGCGCTGCTTTTGCCAGTCCCGGGCGCTGAGGTCCTGCGCCACGCTGTATCCCGCCACGTAGTCCAGGGCGCGGGCACGGGAGACGTCACGGGCTTCCTTGCCGATCACCACCGCCATCTCTACTTCCCAGTCCACGCTCTGATAACAATAAAACACCACAAATAGATACTAATTAAATGTTTATTAACAACTTAAAAACTTACTTAACTCTTAACTCGGCCGTGATAGAGGGTGTGGGTCTTTTTGTCCCTAATAGATATCTCCGACAGCACAGATTATTTTACCTACCGGCCACCAGAACCAATCTGCCTCTGGTGACACTGCTGGGAAGAGCAATTAGTCTGCTGAACACGGTTTCCTCGGAGATCGACGTCTTTCATATTAGTAAAGGTACGTTCAGGAGATAAATACTATTGACTTTAGAAAGTATCTTGTCTTCTTAATGTCGATCCATCTCTAATGCGTTCCCTAATGTTTTATTTTTATAATATTTTACCTGTACTCAATAGATGCCTTAAACATTTATGCTGTTTGTAATGTATTTTGAGTAAATAAACTGATTTGATTTGATTTAAATTACGATATGCCGATATATCGGCGCAACACTTTATGTCTTTGGTTGCCGATGCTTTTGGGATCACCATGCCAAAAAAGCTGTGATTTTAGAGAAGACGTTTTAAAAGTTAGCATATTATTATTATTATAATTACAACTAAGATCGAAAAATGTATCCATATAACCCAATTGGGTTTTTAAAAAAATAAATTTAATTTAAAAATAAGTTGTTTTATGACCTGCGTGAGATGCTCTCGCAGCTCGATGTTGTCATTAGCGCTGATGATGCAACTGGGAAATTTACTGAAGAACATGGGTTCCTTCGGGATAGGCAGGTTTTGTTCCTCGCAGTGCCCGCTAGAATACAACACATAAATCATATCAAGCACACAGAGCAATATAATTTATTTTGTTAACACTAACTACAAATTCAACAATATTTTTTACTTTGTAAAACAAGACTTTATTCAAAATACAAAATAAATAAAATATTAAACATTAACACAAACATGTTTCGGGATACAGAAGCCCTTCTTCAGTATAATTAAGTATTCTATGGGTGTTTTTTTTAGAGAAAAAAAAAAAAAAACACATTAAAATAATGTTAATGTCTATGATATTAGCTTTATTTAATAGATAATTTTATGCCATTATTGTTTAAATATGATTTTGAGCATATGAGCGCCACGGCTAGCTTGAATGAAGCGCAATCGTGAAGTCCAATTTTCGACAATTGTCGTCTTTGTGGATGCGTATTATCCTCTAGATTGTACGTGGTGCGAAAACGATCCATGGTTTTCCGAATAACTTGCTCGGATGGACGATTATGTCGATCGTAAAATGGACATAGCGCACGATAAGTTTGGCGAACCGAACCATGATTTTCAAAATAAATTTGCAAGCGCTATTCTGACGTCAGTCTATTCATGGTGAAATGGCAAAACGTACCGACTACAAATCAACTGTCAAATGTCAAATTGAACTGGCAACAATGTTGCCAGTTTAAAAACCAAACCTCTAAAAAAAAACACCCTATATAAAATAAATATTTAAACATTTTTTTTCATGAAGTGGTCATGGTGCGGTTGACAGATGTTAAATTTTAACTGATAATTATTCGAAGATACTAATATCAGATTTTAACATCTGTCAAAACTGACCACATCCATGAAAAAAAATGTTTAAATATTTATTTTAAACATTTAAAAAAATGTTTAAAACATGGTCATGTTAATATTTATTTTTTAATTTAATTTGTGTTAATAAAGTGTTACAAAGTAAAAAAACATTGTTCAAATATGAATCTACAACACAAAATAATGGTGAATATAGAAGAAACTAACATACTATTTTTCAGTACTAACAGCAGTAAGAATAATGAAATATTTTTCCAAGAGCTATATAAAATTACCCTCTAATGGGTGGGGGTGACGATTTATGGCTTATTTTTATGCATATCATATAAGAAATATATCTAGGCACAGAGTTGCATAGTCTCACTGCACGTTTTTATTGCGTTGGATTTAATGCAAAACAAAAATAATCAATTACAGGTCACGTATATTACTAGTGACAACAGCAGTTGACAGATGGCAATATGTAAGCTAGCTTGATTTAATTAAAAGCTTTGATTTTCCATTAAGAGGTGGCATTTAATATCAATTAATAATTTAAGGGTTCAAAAGGGTAGTAGGGCTACGATGGGGTATGTTTTGCTGGAAAGCATGCCTCTACAAAATGCGCCATGTTGCATTTACAACAGCAACACTACTGTCAAGTCCAACTCTCTAGCATCCACGAGAGGTCTTTTAAAGACTCCGCGAACCCCGGGCAATGTGGCACATATTACTTAGTGCCATAGCAGATAAAGAGAGGACGAATGGCGAGCTTCCAGCGCCATAAAACTGGGTACACCCAGCTAAGGGAAGGTAACCCCGACAGAAAATCCTCCAGAGAAGGCAACGGGATACTACTCTGGATATTTTTCCCCAGGTCAATACTTGGTGATAGTCAACGTTAGGGAGACCTGACAGGACACAGAGAGAAGAATAATTTCATAACTATACATAAAGAAATAATGCAACACAATGAAGAAAAACTTTATCAGGATATTTTTGTACAAGTCAATTAATTTTATATCCATGATCAGATAGTATCAACTGTGCAATTAAAAGATAGATGACTAGCCATTGACAGTAGACAACATATCATGCGGGTGAATGCGCACTTATTACTTAAATAGATAAAGAGTGACATGAGTGAAACTCTTCAATTGCCAGTACTTAGATAAGCCCACACACATTTATCAGGTGTTTTTTTTAATGCAGTAAATCACGAGAATTATGTTTGATTTAAAAAATATTCATTTTAAATATATTGTATATAATACTTCAAGATTTTAAATGATTAAAGTGTCAATACATTTAAATTTCAATAAAAAATATTGATGTCAATGATGAACTGAATAAAATAATTGGAAATAAATACAATGGGATTATTTTACTTTCATGAGACTGTTTAAGAATATCCCGCGTCTATCTTTAGCCTTAACTTAATAAACTTAACCAATTGTGTGTCTATGGGAAATTTCCTTTATAAATAACATAAAATAATTAATTAAAACAAGCACATCATATGTATTTATTGTTTCAGTCAAAAAAATGTATATATTAATTTTTATGTAAACTTAAGCCATTTATTTACTGTAGAATTCTGTAAGTCAAAGTTTATATTAATCAAAATAGCATTTCTTCCATTTATATGAGTTTATTTAGACATGTTAAGTAGGCAATAAATAAATTCATAAAAGAGAAAAATAAAACAGTGTTCCAAGTCATAAAAATTCTAAATTAAAAATGTTCAATTATTACTAATTAAGTATGCAACCATATGAACAATAAAATGAGGTATTTTTTGCTATTTGCGAGAGGTTAGTTTTAGAGTAGAAAAAGGAGGAAAACATTTCAATTGTCACCTGTAATTCAGACCGACTCCGATAACCTTGTCTCCACCAGTCACTGGCCCCAGCAGCTTCACCGTGGAGAGGGGAATACTTTCCTTGGCATTAGCACTAGCCCTAAAAATGCAATTATAATGTTACAATAACCTGTAAAATAATTATGACCAATAATAGAATATGTAAAAAAAAATATATATATTTCGGGTTTCATGTGATTGTTTCATTGTGAAAATCATTTAATTCAAAATATTTATCATAAATATAAAATACTCCTAGCGTTAAACTTCAAAATCCTTTAGATTTGAAGATCACATTGTTCAAGTGACTATAATTAAAAATAATAATATTTATAAAGAGAAATAACATATTTTTAATCAATGCTTGTGCATTATAACAATATTTGATTATGCCATTTGATAAATGGTCAAGCATTTCATTATTTAGTTTATTTACAAGTCTAATAATTATGCAAAATAGAAAATGAACTTTGATTTCCAACACATACAGCAAACATACTTTTTTTTTTTAAATACATAAAGAATTTATGATATTGCATAAGATTACTTTAAAATGTGGCTTTAATTATTCAGTATATATTTAACTATCAGAGCTGTGGGTTAGAGTTCAACAAAGGATATAATAATTTATATTTTTGCAAAAGTTTATTACTATTATAGAATGGTTTCCCTTTATATGTCCATTGATATTGAAATCCAAATTTGAAAGTTTAAATTTACTATGTGTTATTTATCTGTGGTCAAATCAAATTTGTATTCCATCCACACATTTTAGGTAGCTAGCCATCTACTCTTATGTCTGATGGGAGCATTGTTTGAAAGGTATTGTACTATATAAATATACTTATATTACTATAAAACTGAATAAATATTTGTATTTGGACTAAAGTTTGAAATTCTCGTATAATATTCATTTAAAATATTAGGGATTTATTTGTTTTCGACATGTAAAACCACCAGATAAAATTATAAATTCGGTCACAAAATTGTGGTTAGAAAAAAAGTAATAAACAAATATGATAGAAACATATTTATTTAATCAAAAGAGAAAATAATAGGATGTGGTTGATAGTTATTGAATAAATAAGATAAAAACTATCACAAAAAATGATTCTATTCTGGTGAGTGAAAGACCAGATGTCAAGGTTGACTCCCAAGTTTGATAACAAATATTGCATAACTAAAAATAATAAGAAATAATTCATTAAATAATATTTTTCAATTTTGGTCTATGTGTATTTTCAACACTTGAATGATTAAAAGTAATTGTTTATTTCCGGGATTTGAATAGACTCCATAATAAGTACCAATGTTAAATGATTAATATTGTATTTGACACGTACTGTCGACATTGGTCCAAAAGTCCCTTCCGCAGGACTTCCAAAACAGTCTTCGGTAATCCTGGATCAGCCTTGTTCAGGTTGACAATTTGGCCATCCTTTAGATCGCCGATATTTTGTTCCCCGGACCCGGGGGCTATGAACTGGACGAGACGCATCTTGGACACAACACTCGTTGACAATGATCGCCTGACAACTGAAGAATTTTTCAGTCCGAGTAAAAATGTAGCCGGCTTGTTATGTAAAAGATCGCAAGGTATTCCGTTCCCGCGTCCCGCCTTGCTGATAATAAATAAACCTCTTGATTTCAACATTGTGAAAGGTTTACTATAATGTATTATATTTATTTTAACACTGACAGGCTATTTCGTTCGTGGCTTTGAATTACGTGAAATCGCCAAGTTGCGTGAAATGTCACTTTGACTAAAAGTAGAACATATTCTTGACATATGGTTTAGTAATGTAAATAAATTCTGATAAAGAACAATATTTTCCATTTTATTATTACATTAGAATTAAGTCAGAGGGTTACATAAAAATTGGATAAATTATTGATTTTTAGTAATATATTTTTGTTATCACCGTTTGAATTTACCGCAAATATTATAATATTTTGTGCAGTGCATTTATATAGTAGGTAGTGTCAAACTTTTCCATTTTCAAAGATTGCATTCGATTCGAAGAAGATTGTAAATTTCTGTCAATTTAAAAGCAGACCAACGTATTATTTGTGTTAAATATAAAATTTTCTAAAGTACATTAGAGGTTAAATAAATATGAGGAAGATAAATTAATTGTGTGAGAGTGAGAGAAAACAATACGCAAATTATAAAGTTTGACAAATTATGAAAACAAAATTTTAACAATATTATTAAAAAAGAATAATTATTAAAGGTGCATGAAAAGCGATAAAGACGATTGAATGAATGATTAAAAACTAACTAACCAACCATCACGCCGTTTCAGAGAGGTAGGTAGAGAGGATGGACCGCCATAGTGCTCTGTGCTGACATACCTCTCGAGTTTTTTCTATATTCATACATCGTAAATTGCACGCTCATCGATTTTTCCGACTTCGAATGAATGTTTAATATATTTATCATATTGTTTAAAATGTTACATATTTATTGATTATTTTTTTTAATTTACAGACGAAATAGATTTATTTTGTCATTGTTTTAATCAAATTAATTAATTTAACTAGTATTCGACTTAAAATTTATATCATCTTTATTAGTGATGCAACGGAAGTGTCATAACGGAAGCAGAAACGGAAATAGATGTAAAAGTAAATTTTAGCGGAAACAGAAACGGAAACGGATGTGTAAACACTATGAATAAAAAGGTTTAAAAAATACAGATACCATTTTTAATGAAATTTATATTCAAAATTAAATAGTGGTAAGTAATATTTTATGAAAAGTAGTTTGGCGGCTTTTACACCTAACAATCTGTTCCGGTGTTTTTCATATATAAGACCAGCTCCGCTAAATAATTGCCCACTGGCGACGCTGCTGGGAGGAGCTGATAAATGTTGACGCATTAATATGGCAGAAGATTAGTTAATTTATATGAATTTAATTTCCTCCACATAAGGAGATCGTCATGTAAAGGCGATGGTTTTTCTTTTTTGTATGCCCCCGGTTCGCTTGTGGTTGGCTGGAACGCCTAGAACACCCTTCTCACGCGTAAAATTCCGTTCAAATTTCCGTTATAGAAATGACGGAAACAGAAACAGAAACGGATGTCAATAAACGTGCAGAACTTCCTCAGTTGCAGAAACAGAAGCAGAGGTCTGTTGGGTCACTTTTCTTCATTAACTTAACTATAAAAATGAAGTTTTGATTGATTGGATTATAATGAGTAAAAATAAAAATTAAAAGTCAATTTCAAAAAAATATTATTAGGTAATTTTTTTTATGAAATCTAGGTTATATTTTTTTTCCCTTATAACATACTTTTTATACTATAGTTTTCTTGTTACCCTGCCGCTAAATGTTATTCTTCTTCTTCTTCTTCCTCCTGGTTTAGGTCGAATGACCTGTTTGTGACGGTGGGCTGTCCTGAGATGATGTTCAGCCATCTCTCCATCTCTTCGGTGGAGAGATGGATAGATGGCTGATGGCCTTCCTGGTAATCTCTTGCTGCTTGGGTTTTCAACTTAAACAATTTTTGCAATTCTTGTATTCTCCATGCGGTCCACGTGGTCTCTCCACAAGCGTCTTCTGCTTCTTCCCCATCTCACTATGTCTTCAACACCACAGGACAGACCTTATTTTTTCATTTCTGACCCGATCTCTGAGGGTTTTGTCTACTTTAGAGCTTAGGGTTCGCATTTCTACTACCTTCTTAGAGTAGCAGAAATGCCCTAAATGTTAATAAATTATATTATGTTATTCAATACAATTATCTCACATTCAAAAGCTTCAAACATTTTTTTAAATGAGGAAACGATATAAATTAGTAAAGTGGAATTAAAAAACATTTAGAAGAAAAATCGAATGTTGTTTACCGCTGTATTCCATAAATCAATAATTTTATTATGTTGGTGTGACTGTAAAACCCATGGACAATATTTTTTACACGATTAACGGAAATATTTTGACAGCTCAGCGGCTTGACGTCTGTCAATCACAGATTGCTTAATTTGTGTACTGCAAAAAAAAATACTCTGCCGGTATGAGTGAATAATAGTTCTTTATTTAAACTATTTTTATGAAAGTGTAAATAACTAAATCTTTTTATTAAAATATTCTAAAAATGAATTGTGATATGTTTTTGGAGTTAAATAGAGTAATAACACATCTCGCTTGTTGGACGGACCCAGAATCGAACACAAAAACTCACAAAGAGATTATTATATGTATTCCCGGGAACCCGGGTCTTATAGGATTTTATACAAAGTATTTAGAAGAACTTCACAAATCGACAAATTTGCCCGTCTGGATTGTGGGTAAGTTGACTGGCGTCGTTATCAGCTTTCGCACATGGTATCTCACTCAACCTTTGACCCTATTGTGTGATTTTTATGTTATCATTATTTCAATTCAAATGAACACAAGAAATAAATAAACTGGTTTGAAATTTGCTAATGAATGAAATATAAAGACACTGTTTTAGAAACGATAATTGGGTTTATTCATCTAAGATGAAGGTCCTAAGATCATTTACGGGAAGAAATCTCCGAAATCGTGTCCGTAACGTAGATATAAAACAAACTTGCGAAATAGAGGATATCGTTTGGTGGAGTAGATCCCGAAGAAGATACTGAAGGAACCACGTAATCAGAATGGATAAAAACCACATACGAAATCCCATCCGGAAATCGTCCACCTGGAAGACCCCTAATATATGGAGAGACAGCTGGACCTTATCATCTGAAGAGACATGATTTCTACGTCACAGATCGTCAGATCTATTAAATGAAGAAGAAGAAGATACATAATGTGATACACACGAAAATACATTTTGATATTTATTAAATGCTAGCAGAACTGACAATGCTTCGCTATTGCTATATTCAAGTATATGCATACAGAATATATGAATTAAACAAATACAATTGAAGTTCAATATTAATTAATTTAATTCATCTAACAGTGTGATTCTCTAAATACATGACGTTTATTAATAAAATCTATTAATGATTTCAAATTTTGAGAAGTGAAGGCGTTTTGACGATTGACGGTTGTCATTTAAACTGACTCGAGCACCATCTCTTGGTGAATCACATCAACATGATTAAACATAGACATCAAATAAAATTAGTGCAACCCAATATAGACTGTAACATTCTGGCGTTAAAATATGTATTTGCCTGTCGCACTAAGAATTCATTATATGCATTTTAAAGGTGCATTATAACTTGGTCTGTATCAAATTTAAGCCTTCCCCGAAGTAATTTTAACACATTAACTACCAAAAGCCGACTAGTTGGCTTTTTGTTGCCAACCGTAAACGACCAAACACCGATTAGTCAGCATTTCTACTCTATTGCTACTGGAAATAATTATCACAATTACGTAAATCACTAAACCAATTTCAAATTTCGAATATTCATTTAAAAGT
>JAHDVF020000435.1:0-100312 GCA_022606425.2 Lepidostoma basale
CTGCAGGTTCGGCAGAGAGGATGGACCGCCATACTGTTCTGTCTTGACGTACCTCTCTAGATTCCTCTACATTCATACATTGTACCATGCACGCTTGCCGATTTTTCCGACTTCGAATGTGGCCACCTTTCATTGACTTTCCTTGGTTTTCTACTGCTTCTCTTTCCACTCACACTGCTTGTATACAACATTTTAACTATTCTTCTCTCGTTCATTCATTTCATATGTCCGTAACCATCTCAGGGATCGTTTTGAAATAGTCCATTGTTTTGGCTGAAACACTATGATACCTTATTATTTTCAACTGTTAATGAATAAACTTTGTTTTTTATACAACAACATTTTGAATGTATACAAATTCTTGTAGACAAATACTGGATTTCACCCATTGCGGATAAATTATTTTTATTTTACAAGGATTAATTGTATCTCAATAGAGACGAAGATGCAAATTGTTTTTCTGGGAACAGAAGGTCAGACGTGGTGGTCATAACGACGGAATGGGGAATGTTGTTAAACGTGAAGCGATCGCTCAACCCAACCAATGACAGGTCATAAGTCCTGTAAGCGCCTCGGCCACCACCTTCTGTTCCCAGAAAAACAATTTGCATCTTGGTCTCTATTGAGATACAATTAATCCTTTGTTTTTTATCTTTTTTAATTTTTACTTGTGATGCAATCATCTGCCTTATATTTCTTTCTTATTTTGTCATTAGGTATTCTATCGTATATCGTTTTCCCTCACATTCTTTTTAGTGATCTTATTGAGAATAATGGATATATCAAACAGGAATAAGTAAGAAGTGATAATTGAATGTATCCTTCCTTCCTTCCGATGGCGCTACAGCCCACATCGAGCCTCCACATCCGTTTACTTTCGCCTCCAGCAGTCCCTGACTTTAGTAGTCGTCCTCCAGTTCAGCATCCAAAGAAGCTGTGCGGCATCTCTTTTTACTTCATCGTCCTACTTCAGCTTGGTCTTCCCACCCTTCTCCTTCCGCCCGGGTGTCCAGACATAATGCGTTTGGGGACCAGTAAGTTCAGCATCCTCTGTACATGTCCAGACCATCTCAATCTTTGTAGCTGAATGTGTGTGGAGATGTTGGGGGCCTGGTCCATGGAATACAGTTCATCATTGCGTCGAATGCGCCATTGCTCTCCGTCTCTCACGTGTCCACTAATTTTACTAGTGATGCATTCATCTGCCTTATATTTTTTTCCTTTTTCGTCGTTCGGTATTCTATCACATATCGTTTTCTCTCACATTCTTCTCAGTTATCTCATTGAGAGTAATGGATATATCAAATAGTAATTAGTAAGAAGTGCTAATTGTTTGTATACATTAATTAATATTCAGAGGGTACCCATTTAAATTGAAATTCGCTTAAAATAATATTGTCGTCACCATAATATACGCGAATGATAATATTATTACAATTGATACAAATCTTCACAGAAACATGTAATTTATGAAGACTTACTCGATAGTACATATAAGTTATGTTTTGGAAACGGCGGTTCGTCAACAAATGAAAGCACAAATATGAATAACTTTTACGTTTTCCCGTACATTCTTCTTAGTGATCTTATTTCTACAGCGTTTATCTAGCTGGACTGGTACGATAATGTTAAAAGAATGGACACCAACAGACTCCCCTATATTACATTGCATAATCAGCCTTATGAGATTCGTCCTCTTGGAAGACCTCCTAAAAGAAGGAAGGACAGCTGAGAGTCTACCTCACAGAAGGAACAACACTCTGGAGAACAGACCACATAGGTCTACAATAAGGAAGATGAAGAAGAAGAAGACTTCTTATATTTCTCATACTTCTTATACTTCTCACATTCGCACTGCATTCACTTCTTATATTTTCATTCGACACTATCATACGATTTTGCACACATTAATTGTATCTCAATAGAGACAAAGATGCAAATTGGAAACTGAATATGGTTGATCAAGGTGTTTACAGGACTTATGACCTGTCATTGGTTGGGTTAAGCGCACGCTTTATGTAATTACAACATTCCCCATTCCACCTTTCTTTATGACCACGTATGACAAATTTTTGGAAGTTGTATATATGTTAAAGCCTTATGCCAGATTTCACATGTCAGTTTCAATGTGCTATCTATGAAGATTTTGATTACATATGTTAATATTTTTAAGATAACTCTATATATAATCTACATACATTCATATTGTTGAATTTTGTAGTGGGATAACGATGTTTCTTTTGTTCAGTATGATCTTACACCGCTTTCCGAATAAACCATCGAACACAAATATCACTTCCCGCCAATGATACGTAGATTCTGGTATAATATACAGATTTCCATTAAGATGGCAACAACTAGTATAATAAGTATGAAGTTGGTTCGTGATCCGAATATCATTAACCCGTATTCATGTGACTTCAGAGGAATATTCAATTCAATAATACGTCGCGCGGATTGGAAGGGGGGCCATTTTGCATCCAAACGATGTGCTTTCGGGAGATTTAGCAATGACCTGTTTTTACTTCTTACTGTTGCCTCGTTTCCAGAAGCTTCGGCACTTTTGGCGGGATGTTTTCCCGCGTAAATAACGCCAGAGTGTGAAACACAATTTGACTTTATTTACAAACAGATTTATCGTATTCGTTTTAGAGGTTTTTATCCACTTTTGAGTGTAAAAGTTGCTGGTTTTTTATATAAATTGAATTTGCCTTGTAAAGTTTGCGTATAAATTATTGAAACAGCGTTATTTTATTTCGGATTTTTTTATATACAACAAAGAAGCACTATGTTTTTGGTGTCACATATTTCTACATAATATATGTTTTTAAATATTCTAAATTCGCCATAACTGTGTGTTGCGGATTCATAACAATGTTAACAACACTTACATTATTGAAAATTAAAATTAAATTAAATATTAATATCTGTCAAATTGACTACATTAATGAAAAATTTGTTTAAATATAAATCACTGAAGATGGATTTCTGTGTCCGAAACATGTTTGTATTTTAATTAATTTTTTAAATAAAATAAATTTTCTTACAAAGAAATAAACATTTTCAATCAAAAGAATTAATCCTGAAATATTCGTTAAATCCTGAATTCTTAAAAATATTCTTTAATAATTGGAGCTAAAGCGGGTCTATAGATCTGAAAATACAAACCAAGGCGTCTTTTTGAAAGTTTAGCCCAGGAAAAAAATATGCTTTTATGTCAATTCAGAGCCTTAATAGTAACCATCAGAGCAAGTTTAATATAAAAAAAGTGTAATAGTCAAAGAAACAAAACAGTTTCTTTTATAATCGCAATTGTGAATTCATTGAACATGGGCTTCTGTGTCCGAAACATGTTTGTATTTTAAATAATATAAACATTATTTTATAAGGATTAATTGTATCTCAATAGAGACAAAGACGTATATTGTTTTCTGGGAACAGAATGTGGTGGCCGATGCGCTTACAGGACTTATGACCTGTCATTGGTTGGGTTGAGCGATCGTTTTATGTTTCACAACATTCCCCATTGCGCCCTTCTTACAACCACCGCTGTATATATGCTAGAATGCTGCGCCTATCTTCACATTCTTTAGTTCTCTCTACACTAGCGTCATGTATTAAGATTGGGAAGCATTAAGCAGAAATTTTTATTAATGCACTGTGAAAGACTCTGAAAATCATATAGTACTAGATTACGCCTGGAGATATCTGACTATTACATTATTGTTTGTTTGACTATTACACTATACAAAAAGTTCTGCAAGTGCGAATCCAAAATATGCCATTTGAATATCTCCCATATAAATTGTATTATGTAGCTAAATTGGTTTAAAGCACTCTCGCTTTTCAAGCGAGAGTCACGGGGAATAATTATTTGTAAAGATACATTTCAGTAGAAGGAAATATCATAATAATTAATATAAATGAAAACATCTATCTTAAACGAGTTTTTTATAATTTTATAAGGGATGGCGTGTTTCGCCCTTCTAAGGCATTATCAAATGTTTTATTATCAACATTTGATACAACAACAAACCATGACGCCGTTTCTCCGAATGGGTAGGCAGAGAGATTGAACCGCCACACTACTCTATCCTGACATACCTATCTAGCTTCCTCCATATTCATACAGCGAGTCATACACGCACGTCGATTCTTCCGGCTTCTGACATGACCAACCTTTAAAATTTGATTAATTTGGTAATTCCATGTTTTCCTCGGTCTACCTAGACTCCGTACTCCATTTACATTGTTAACGTATACTTTTTTAACCATTCTTTCTTCACCCATGCGCTCCATATGTCCGAACGAACGCAGCGATCCTTTCATAATTTTGTTCATAATATCTTCTATCGCTCTACATTCCTTTTTAATATCAGCATTTCAGATTCTGTCGTACACCGTTTTATCACACATACCCCTTAGGGACCTCATCTCTACCGCATTTATTCTGCTCTCACATTTCTTCTACCAGTTACATGCTTCCATTGTGAACGGCCATTTTCGCTTTCATTGATAAATTCTTGTTTCCAATAACTATTTTTAAAGCTCCATTCACTATGTATATAAAATTTCATAAAACTCCTAGAAGACAGAAGTTTTTATTTATATTAATTATTTAATATTGAGTTTAACATCATTGTTGAAGAAACAATAAATAAATATCATAATATTATGTTAATCAAATGATTTTACTGAAATCTCTTGATGGATGTTCATTTTAAATAATAATTAAATAAAACGATGTTTTTTAAGTACTTCCACTTTTGTCTTTATTTCGACAGCGACCGGTTTGCCAGGTTCGCTGGCATCGACAGACTCTTTCGATCGATCGACCGGTTTCGCTGTGATTAGACGAGTCTGGTGATGGCAGCTAGCCTGGCGAAACCGGTCGCTGTCGAAATAAATACAAAAGTAGAAGTAGTTTTAAAAAATCGTTTTATTTCAATTAACGACACTAAGAAATTTAAACGTGCTCTAACCAAATATATAAAGGGGTCAACCTTAGACGTAGAAAACATTTTTTTCTTTTAGATTTAGTAATTTTAATTAAATCATCATATTGCAATTTACCAATCTTAGCATAAGATTACTAACAACCGCCATTTTACTAACAAACCGCCATGTCACTAACAATTCTACCAACATCCTATTTCATGTAGTTGCCACGATACAGGTCATGCCTAGTGTGACAACTACAGTCCATAAACTTTTTTTGGCAAATTATTGTTATTACATGTAAAATAAATAAATAAATAAAAGTAATAAATTTAATTATTACAATAGTATGTGTTTGTTCATGCAATTATCGCTACTCGGTCAACGTTTTGAAATCTTCTATTTATCAGTCAGAGTATAATCAATTTAAGTCCTGCTTATAATTCCTGTTCACTGTCCACGTATCAAATTCTGTCGACGGCAGCGAAGCCGCGGTCGGAAATTCTCCCATAAGTATTTGAAATATACTTTTCGTCTGGGATCCATTCCGATCACGTGCTAAGAAAATGGTGACATAAAAATTGTGACAGATCCTACCAATTCGGTGTCCTATCCTGGGCGACCAATCGCAGTCTCAGGAGCCTTCCAAGCTGCCAAAGTAAGAACGTTCCTTTATCAGTTTTTTTTTTTACAATAATACAAAAAAAATATTATGTCTCCTATGTTCGCCATACTTTGTATTGTAGATGTTTCATATTTTTCTCTTTCTATTTTATATACGAGTACTTTAATAACAACACTAACTTAATTTTTTTTTAATGTCAGACATCTTTCGGACAACCCGGTCCTTCCTCAGTGATATTATATAGATAATTAAAATATTTTAAAATTGTCAAAACCAAATATTGAATGTCGGCCTTGTGAGGAGTCAGAAAAGTCGACGCGCGTGCATGACATGATGTATGAATGTTGAGAAAGCGAGAGAAATATGTCAGGAAATAAAAGTGTGGCAGTCCATTAATTCTGCCTACTCCTTCGGCGAGACGGCGTGATGGTTAGTTAGTTGTTAGTTAGTTATAAAATTGTTTACAAATATGATCAGTTTTAACAGATTTCTGTCAAAGATCTGTCATAGAAAGATCATTAAAAGAAAAAGAATAAGATAAAAATTACAAATTGTTTCGTCAACCCTTGTGGATGGAAGTGAAGCTTGGATTTGGCAAAAATGATGAAAGTAGGATAAATGCCGTAGAAATGAGATCACTTAGAAGATTCTGTATGATAGAATACAGAATGATAAAATAAGGAAGAAATTTAAGGCAGATCATCATCAGCCGTCTGTCATCCACTGCTGAACGTAGACCTCTCCCAAAGCACGTCACTGCCCCCTTTCCATTGCCGCTCCCATTCATCCATGTCCAGCAATCTTCTTCATATCGTCGGTCCATCAGGCAGGGGGACGTCCAACTCTGCGGAATCCTGTACGCGGTCTCCACTCCAGAACCCGTCTCCCCCATCTTGCATCGGCCGTCAGTTCCCCGACAGATATGGCCAGCCCATCGCCACTTCAGCCCGCCCATCCTCAGAGCCACCTCAGTCACTTTGGTTTGTTGTCGAATAAATTCGTTTCTAAATCTGTTCCTCAAGGTTATATCAAGCATGACTCTTTCCATGGCGCGTTGGGCGACCTTGAATCTGTAGACTAGACCTTTTGTCAGTATCAACAGTTTCGACTTTTATCAGTATATGACTGACAAAACGCACTGGTTGAAGACTTTAGTCTTTAGGCATTTTGGTATTTTAGAGGTGAGAACATGACGTAATTTTCCAAAGGCCGCCCGACCCAACTGATTATCACGTAATTAATAAGTATACACAAATTTATTTTCTTGTAAACGTAAAATAAAAAAATATAAATAAAAAAACAAATAAAGGATTCATTCCGTTGCCACACTTAAATTTTGAAATCTGCAGTCTCATCTCGGAGGACCAATGGGAGCGCTGGATAGCATTTGTTTTAGCTGACGTGGCAGCTTTTTACGAGACTTTTTGTTTTATTAACTCGGGAATGTAGCGCCGTTTGCAATTCAATCTGAAATTGAGGGATCGTCTTGACTTATTTATATACATATCCAGACTCTTCGTGATTCCAGGTGTCTCTGGGTAGGTACCTCTAACGTTTTACTGGTTTTCGAATCATTGGCTGGAAGCACTTTCGCTCAGAAATGAAATAAATTCTGCCATCTTTGATTTAAAACAATCCTACCTTCTAAGTTAAAATATTGTTTATTTTTTACAATTTTAATAAATTACCAGCGTGTATAGCATATCTATGGGCTAACCCCAAAACAACTTGATAAGTTTAATGTTTTTCATACTAATTTTAAAACGCAATACCAATAGTTTTACATATTGAATTTCATTCAAACTATTTTCATAGCCTTGACGTGACTAACAAGAACTAACTGTGATGTTTTCATTAAAATCAGCTTAGCAATTTTTGCGAAAATCGATGAAGACACATAAGACATTTTTGAAACATTAATTTTTGGAAATTGTATAATATACAAAATAATATTTTTTAATAATAATATTAAAAAAATATATATATATATTTAAAAAATCTTATTCCACTTTTGTGTTTATTTCAACAGCTAGAGATTTCGCTAGTTGTTGATGGCAGCAATCCTGGCGAAACCAGTCGCTGTCGAAATAAAGACAAAAGTTAAATATATTTTGATAAAACCTTAAAAACCCTATGGAATACCATAATTTTTTTTATAAGATATGAGTGTAATGCTTAATTTACTAACTAACCAACACGCCGTTTCCCCGAAGGGGTAAGCAGAGAGAATGGACAGCCACACTGTTCTTTCCTGACATACTTCTCTCGATTCCTCATCATTAATAGAGAATGGTGAAGAAAGTGTGTAAACGACGTAAACGGAGCTAGAAATGGAGAAAGGCCGAGGAAAACGTGGTATGATCAAACAATCAAATATTGAATGTCAGTCACGTGAGGAGTCGGAGAAATCGACATGCGTGCATGACACGATGTATGAATGTAGAGAATTCGAGATAATTATGTTAGGACAGAACAGTGTGGCGGTCCATTCTTTCTGCCTACGCCTCCGGAGATAAGGCGTGATGGTTAGTAATTAAGTATAGAAAATCGACTTTTTACATCTTCTACTTCTTCTTCCTCCTCTTAGTTTAGGTCGTATGACCTGTTTGTGACGGTGGGCTGTCCTGGAATGATGATGTCCAGCTATCTCTCCATCTCTTCGGCGGCCTTCCTGGTAATTTCTTACTGCTTGGGTTTTCATCTTTAACATTTTTTGCAATTCTTGTATTCTCCATGCGGTCCAGGTGGTCTCTCCAAAAGCGCCTTCTGCTTCGTCCAAATCTCACTATGTCCTTAATACCACAGACAGACCTTATCGTTTCATTTTTGATCCGATCTCTGAGGGTTTTGCCTGCGATGGAGCGTAGGCTTCTTAGTTCTATTGGTATCGGCTCTGACCTCTATTACGTACGTCATGATGGGGCGAACGCATGCCTTGTATATCTTAAATTACCTTTCGGTTAGAATGTATTTGTCCCTCCATATAGTGTCGCGCAAGCAGCCAGCCACGGCTATTGCTTTGTTGGTTTGTGCTCGCGCCTCGTCATATAGGTCACTGTAGCTACCGATCTCTAAGCCTAAGTAAGTGAATCGCATGACTTGCTCAATAGTTGTGTTATCGATGATGCGTTTAAATTACTTTTAACATGATATGTGTCAATTTTAAAACACTGAAATATTTTAGAATCAAAGATTGTTTCAAAAGCTTTTAGTTTTCAGGTAAAACATGGATGTTGGATCCGCCTGAAATCGATCACTAGAGATTCGGTGTATACATATTTCTCCGGTGCCTATTAGACTCCATTTGCACGAGAGCCACGTATATAAACGCGGTCTTTCCGACCGTTACAAGGTCTGACAGACCCCTATAAATGTACATTGCACTCAGGTATTATCTTCAATCGGTATTCATATTCTGCGCGCTTATTAAAATGTTCCTCTTGCCATACGAAAATACATATCCAATGCGTAAGATAGAAATTAATGTTATTTGAAACGATTGTAAGCGTGCGTTGAATACATAGCTGAAAATATTAAGAGCATTGGAACGTCCA
This sequence comes from Lepidostoma basale, assembly GCA_022606425.2. Taxonomy (NCBI): domain Eukaryota; kingdom Metazoa; phylum Arthropoda; class Insecta; order Trichoptera; family Lepidostomatidae; genus Lepidostoma; species Lepidostoma basale. Next base: position 9,118 of record JAHDVF020000435.1, read on the forward strand.
TATGTCGAAGCATTCTTTCTGTTTCGAAGATCGTTTCAGTTTCATATTCAAGGTAGTTGATACATCGGCCGAAGACTCCACGGAATATATCACCCTAGCCAAAAATCACTCCCTTGCTTTTGGTTTAATACATTCGTACAACTTATTGAACGCTAAGGCATTAACACCGTGGAATTCCATAATAATATACTTAGGAAATTGAAAATAACTTAAAACAGTTTATTGTAACACCTGACGATGCCAACATCGGTTGGCGAAATAGCTGTCGCGACACTCAGTAAATAAAAAGAAATTGTGATAAATAACAGTGTTTTAAATTTTAGCAGTAATAATGTTGAAGTATCATAGTGTTTCGGCCAAAACAATTGACTATTTAATATCTATGTATGTAAAAATCAAAACGTTTTTGATAAACCGATATTTTAAATAATAATTTTCGCCACCATATTCTGTTTTCACAAAACAATTGACATCTTCGTCTCTACTGAGATACAATTAATCCTTAATAATTTTCGCGATTCAGTCTGTTTTAATGTCCTATTAATGCCTAATTAACGAAATGCAGCCGCCATTTGCGTTCCGTGTTAGCTGTTAGCAATGGCGCCGGATTTGTAGACCATTCTGTCCGTGCTCTGAATTAAGATAAAAGAAACAACCAACAATAAAGGGAGGGTAATTGCTCCGATCTCCATCTTTGGGCGGGAAACCGGCCGTTAATTCAAAGAAACAAATGCCGAACGCTCGCGCTCTGTTTTTAAATTTTAAACCGTTATTATCGCATTGTGGGCAAGTTTTTTAACCACCGAAAAGGCACAATAAACCACACAAAATGGCGGGTGCTTTGTTTCGTTAAATACAAGTATCTCTTTGCGGAATTTCGACGGTTTATCCTTAAATTTAGAAAATATCTTCTAAAAAAAGCATTGAATTCATAATATAAAATTTTGCGGGAAAATGTAGTCTTAAAATATGTTTCTCCGAAAACGTTTTCTTTTAGTAATTTTCGAATTTCTACAATACAATAAACGACGTTGACGGAACTGGAAATCGAGAAAAACCAAGGAAAACATCGTATAATTAAATCAATCAATTATTGATTGTCTACCACGTGACTAGTCGGAGAAACCGACGTACGTTCATGACATGATGTATGAATGTTGAGGATTCGAGAGAACTATGTCAGGAAAGAACGGTATGGTGGCATATTGGTTAGTTAGTTAGTTATAAGTGATATGAATATCAAACCTGTGTACTTATGGTCTTGAAACTATAACATTGCCCAAACAAAGTGCCGAGAAACTCCTAGTGACCCAAAGAGCCATGGAATGAGCCATGTTAGGAATAAGCCTAAGAGACATAGTCAGAAACGATACGGTGAGAGAAAAAACAAAGGTCACTGACATCATCCACCGGGTAGCGACTCTAAAATGGCAACGTAGCCAGAAGCTCAGATGAAAAATGGACAAGAGAAGTGCAGGGCGACTGCAACTACGGTGGACGGATGATATGAACAGACACGTCGGAATAACCTGTCTGCACAAGACAGAGTGACATGGAATCAATGGAGGAGGCCTTTGTCCAGGAGTGGACGGGAATAGGCTGAGGAAGAAGAAGAAGAAGAAATTATAATAGATCAAACTAAATTGAAACCAAGGTAATCATTAATTTAAATGCGTTTTTTTTATTTTGATAATCCTTTTTTGGCGGGAACTCTGTGATACTCTAACATTATTAACTGTTTAATTAAGAGCACTGTTATTATACCATTTTTTATAAATTCAATTTTTTTGAAAATTTCAACTGATGTTGCAAACAGTTGAAAATAGGTAGGAGTCAAGACATAGGCTTGTGATCACGCCATGTGACGTAGAGCGTATAGTGTGGCCGGTCCCATAGTGCGCCAAGAGTTGGTTCACCGGGTGTTCATTTTGACTCCTACTCTGGCACTTCGGTGAGGCCGTACCCTAATTGAATGTCTCGTCTTCTACACAATCATAGATAGCTTAACATGCCTAGCAATAAGTCTGTTGGAAAGACCCACGGGGTTATAAACCACTTAATAGTTTGTTAATTTGATTAATTTATTAATTTGATATAGACATATGTAATCTGTTCTCCGGAAAATCACTCCTCCTTTGAGGTGGATTCCCAGCTTCCATCTTTTAGGAGGTCATCCACGAGGATAAGTCGCGTGAGGCATTTGTAAATAATATGGTACAGCTTGTCATTATGCTGTACTCTCCAGCCTTCACCGTCATTAACAGGTCCTAGAATTCTGCGCAGCACCCTTCTCTCAAAAGTATCTAGTCGCTCTGGGGATTTCGCTGTCTTGCGCATAGGTCATCACTGTTCGGATGATTGTCTTATACAGGGTGATTTTGAGTTTCCTGTGTACGTTTCTTGATTTGAACACTGGTAGTAAAGAGAAGAATGTTTTGTTGCCAAATGAGATTCTTCTTTCGATTTCCTTGTGATCTTCGTTTTTTTTTTGTTATAGACGAAGCCCAGGTGAGTGAAGTCCTTCACCATCTTAAAGTTGTATCTATCCTTGAATCTGATCGTTTGCCGTTAGTTATGGGTTACGTTACGTTCCGTTTTTTTTTTGTCTTTTCTTCGTTTATCTCTAAAATCACCTCCTTGGCTGCTATCTCAAAAGGCTCAAATACTTCTTGCACGGCTGCTAGGGATCTTCCTACAATGTGAAGGTCGTCTGCATATCTTATGATCTGGCTGCTTTGAAAGTATGGGTTGGGATTTGTGTTAAGGTGGTAAGTTTTCCTTATGGCATATTCCAAACTCAGGTTAAAAAGTGTTGGGGCTTAACCATCACCTTGTTTGAGACCCTGTGATACCTTGAATTATTCTGTGAGCTCTCCTATCTTGACCCTACATTTTGTATTATCCATGGTTATTTTTACCAGTCTTATTAACTTCGTAGGGATCATATAATATCCCCTAGCCTCACATATCTCTCTTATTCTAAATTTCCTCACGCGATATCAAAGCCACGCCTGCTATCATCCTCGGTGCTTACTCGAAAGTCATCAGAATTGTTTGGTCTGCCCTTGCTTTGAATCCCAAATTTGAATCCCTGTTCAATGATTTCCTTCTTCGGTCAACATCTGATATTCGTGGTTTTATATTCTTAACATTTTAAATCCCAGCTGAAGCTGTTTAGACAAGTTAATGCTTTGAGAGTCATCTGTCCACGTTGACATACAACACATGTTCTTAATATATTTAATACGGTGAGTAAACACGGTCTCCGATTGAGATATTACAAAAACAACAATTTAAATAATGATTGGCCTAATAGGAAAAAATACGTATTCGAACTCAACTTTAAAATAAATTGTATTGAAATAAAGATACGAAATATTTTAATAACTAACCATCACGCCGTTTCCCCGTAGGGGTAGGCAGAGAGGATGGACCGCCACACTGATATATCCTGACATAATTCTCGCACCTCCACTACACTCATACATCATGACATGATCGTCAGTCGTTTGTTCTTACTCCGAACATGACGGCCTTTCAGTAATTGATTAAATTGGTCATGTCCTTTTTTCATTTACACTACTTGTATATATATATATATATATTTAACCATTTTGCCCTCATTTATTCGTTTTAAATGTCAAAACTATTTTAGTGGCCATTTCTTAATGTAATTTATGAAGCATTAATCCGCCTATCATTCCTTTCTTACTTCTTTTTTAGGTATTCTATCCTACATAATCTTTCCACAGATTCTTCTGAGTGATATATCACCGAACCACACTCGAGCCGGCTCCGGACCAATGAATTATACAAAATTCTCAAAACATAGGGATTCCTGAAAACTCTACCAGTTCGAATAATAAATCTCAAAATGTTCAGTGCAACACCACATATTCTCTCGATGTGAGCATGGAAAGCATTACGATGAATTGCCCTTGACACCATGACACCCATGCCAACGGAAAGGCAACGTTCACTCCGATCAGTAGAAACAAGCGCAAACAACATAAAAATTCCAGTCAGAGCCAATAAAGCTAATTTATATGATCATAACCTCCATGTTAGTATTAAGTATGAGGATAGTGATGTTAAATTTAAGAAACTTCTAAAACTGCACTGTTCGTTCGGTCATTTCCTAGCGCGCCTTTAGAGTAATTGATTTTACAAAACGGCACACTTAAATACAAGTCATCAGAACAATAATAAATGAATACAGGACGAGCCAAATCGATGTAAAGGTAGCCAATCTATCGCCATTTTATTGTCACGTGAATCTATACCAGATCAAAGACAGTGTGAAAATCACACTGCCATAGGAATCGAACCCTGAACATTTGGGGTGGCAGTCAAAGTACTTACCACTCGGCAACGGAGGTCGTAAAAAGTTTAAAACACTACACTATATAAAAGAAAATATCCACGAAGAAAAATAACCGTATACTTCGTTTAAGCTTCAAATAGACTGCTTCTAGAAAACCATTTAATAAAATATACGAATTATTGTATAACCTAGAATTCTCACCTAACTCCATTGATATCTGGGTGTTTGAATAAAATTTGCCAAGTCATTCCAGTCCTCCGAGGGGGGATGATCTTATTAGAACGTGTAAGGCCTTTATGTGAATGGGGTGGAATCTTAGATATTTCTTTTGTATATTTTATTTAAAGGGTGGCGTTGCTCCCCCGCCAGTGTGTACGTCTCATTATAACGGTACATTTTTGGAAAATTTCTTTCCCAAATTGTTATTTTGCGCTTCTTTTAATGCCGTGAAACGATTATTCGCTTAATGGCCCGAAATGTAAGTACGAAATGTGTTTTGGCTCTTTTAATAAGTGTGCTTATGGCGCATAAATAATACGTGAGTTAATATTAAAGTCAATATCTTCAGAAATATAAATCTTCTCTTCTATGAGACCATATGCCGTAACAAAAAACGATAAAAAGATTATATAATTAAAGGCGATAGATTAACTACTTATCATTGACAATTAACAGGGTCCCAATTCAAGTATCTCGGGTCGGTCCTTACTGCGGACGCCAACGTAGACACTGATGTCAAACACAGAACAAACACCGCCTGGCTCAAGTGGAGGTCTCTATCTGGTGTCTTGTGTGATCAAAAAATTCCAATCAGGACCAAAGGCAGAGTCTACAAGACTGCAGTGAGGCCCGCCATGCTATATGGAGCAGAGGGCTGGACCAACAAAAAAGTCCACGAACGTCGAGTCCACGCTACCGAGATGAAAATGCTGAAGTGGGCTGGAGGCGTCACAAGAGACACACGAAGAGACAATGAACACATTGTCCAAAATGCCCTCAGTATTCCCACAAAACCAAGAAGAAGAGGTCACACAATAGCAACATGGTGGGCCAACATGGAAAAGGAGCTCCAATGCGAGAACCTGACTGTGGAAATGAGTCAAAATAGAAAAGTTTGGCGTTTTCGTACGAGGAGGGCCGACCCCAGATAATGGGAAATGGCAAAGGGAAAGAAGAAGAGATGAGCTACATATCAAATTTCAAGAGAAACAATGTGAAAACTGTATATTTCAAATCGGCTCGGACGAAAAATGGACAAGGAGACTGCTGACTTGGAGACCGTGGACGGCAAAGTTAAGTGCAGGGCGACCGCAACTACGGTGGAAGGATGATCTGAACAGATATATCGGAATAACCTGGATGCAGTCTGCACAAGACAGAGTGACATGGAAACGAATGGAAAATAGGCTGAGGAAGAAGAATCAAATCAAATCAAATCAAATCAGTTTATTTTTTCAAAAGATATTACGAACATTTTTTATAGTTTAAGACATCTATTGAGAACAAGTAAAATATAATAAATATATAATACCAGGAAAGCATGAGAGCTGGTTCGACATTAGGAATACAAGATACTCTCCAAAGTCAAGAGTATTTGTCTTCTGAACGTACTTTCACGAATATGAAAGACATCGATCTCCGAAGCGATCATGTTCATCAGTTTGATTGCTCTCCCCACCGGCATCACCAGAGGCAGGTTGGTTCTGCATGCTGGGAGATAAAACTGTATGTGCTGACGCTGTCGAAGATAACCATCCGGAACATAAAGATGAATAGCCTCCATATGACGGAATTCTCATAGAATCCCCTGATAAGTCTGAAGAAATGGGTAAGAAGAAGAAACTAACTAACTAACCATCACGCCGTCTCCCCGAAGCGGTAGGCAGAAAGAATGGGCTGCCACACTTTTCTTTTCTGACATATTTCTATTGCTTCCTCAACATTCATACATCGTGTCATGGACGCGCGTCGATTTCTCTATCTCCTCACATGGCCGACATTCAATATTTGATTTATTTGATTGTGCCACGTTTTCCTCGGTCTTCCTCTATTTTTGGTTCCATTTACATCATTAACATATATTTTTTTTACCATTCTTTCTTAATTTATTCTTCCCATATGTCCAAACCATCTAAATGATCCTTTCATTATTTTGTTCATGACACCATCATTCGCACCGCATTCACTTCTTATATTTTCATTCGACACTCTATAATACACAGAGTATCCACACATTCGTATCCACACAAGAGATCTCATTTCTACTGCATTTATTCTACTTTCATCCTTCTTTTGCAAGTTCCATGCTTCGTTTCCAGACATAAGGGTCGGTAGAAGAACACCATTGTGCACTGCCATTCTAGCTTTTTTGGAAGAAGAAGAATGTGAATAATCAGCGAAAGTTTCATCGTCAGTTTTTGCAGGGTCTATATGCCTCACAGTCACGAACACTGCCTTTTATTTACATATAAAAGGCGGAAGAATTGTTTTTGAAAAATGTATTTTGTATGTGTTTTGTTTCGGGTTGTGGATTTATAGCGCTAATCAGACAATATTGATGGCCGCCAACAAGACATTAAACACGGGAGTCCAGAGAACCAGCCCGTCCTTGGCACCAGAATAAACAACCGAATTATTTGCGATTGTTGTTATTTTAATCGTAACATCTATTTATTTAGCGGGCTTTTCATCCTGCCCTGGGTTCCTTCCAAAATCCTGAAAATCTATACATCTAACTGTTAAATTATAAAACGATGATTTTCTGGCAGCACAATTTTTTTTATTAGTTTGGGGATACTTAATGATATTTTATAAATTAAAAATAAGTTATTTGAGGTGGGACGAAACAATTTGTAAAAAGATGTTTTTCTTAGAAACACTTTATTTCGTCCCACCTCAAATAACTTATTTTTGACTTATATTTTTTTATTGGTGTCAAACAAGGTTGCGAAATGTCCCCGTGGTTATTTAATCTGTATATGGACAATTGTATGAAAGAGCTGAAAGGGTTGGATGTAGGTGCCAAAATGAGCGGAGTGTCAGTAAGCTGTCTCTTGTATGCGGATGACGCTGTTCTACTTGCTGACAACGAGCATGAACTACAAGTCCTGGTGAATTGTATGTATGAGGTATGCATGCGAAATGATCTGATGATGAATGTTAATAAGTCCAAGGTAATGATTTTTGAAAAGGAAGAAACCATGACAGTCTGCAACATTAGCGTGAATGGTGAAAATTTGGAGCAAGTAGTTGAGTTTGTGTATTTAGGTAGTATGTTTACAAGAGATGGGAGAGTGGAGAGGGATATTGAAAGAAGGGTTGGGGCAGGCAACAAAGTGAATGGTGCACTTAAAGTTGTCATCGCAAACAAAAACCTATCCAAAAAAGCTAGAATGGCAGTGCACAACGGTGTTCTTCTACCGACCCTTATGTATGGAAGCGAAGCATGGAACTGGCAAAAGAAGGATGAAAGTAGAATAAATGCAGTAGAAATGAGATCTCTTAGACGAATGTGTGGATACTCTGTGTATGATAGAGTGTCGAATGAAAATATAAGAGGTGAATGCGGTGCGAATGATGGTGTCATGAACAAAATAATGAAAGGATCATTAAGATGGTTTGGACATATGAAAGAATGAATGAAGAAAGAATGGTAAAAAAATTATATGTTAATGATGTAAATGGTACCAGAAATAGAGGAAGACCAAGGAAAACGTGGCACGATCAAATAAATCAAATATTGAATGTCGGCCATGTGAGGAGTCAGAGAAATTGACGCGCGTGCATGACACGATGTATGAATGTTGAGGAAGCGAGAGAAATATGTCAGGAAAGAAAGGTGTGACAGTCCATTCTTTCTGCCTACCCCTTCGGGGAGACGGCGTGATGGTTAGTTAGTTAGTTAGTTTGATTTATATAATATAACTATGTAACCATTTAACAATTAAAATTTCTTAACAAGTTCCAAGAAACACTTTCCAATATTTCTGGACCTACCCAAATAATTCTTTGTTAAAAATGTATAAAGTCACATCAATTTTCGTTAATTACCATATTCTGCAACGAGTCGAAGTTTCATCACATTTGATAATGCCTTAGAAGGGCGAAACATGTCATTCCCATAAAAACATAATTAAACTTCTAGAAAACTGACGTTTTCATTCGTTTTAATTATTTAATATGGAGTTTTACATCATTGTTCAAGAAACAATAAATAACTTTTAAATATTTTAAATGTTTATCCGCGCAGCGAATTCTGGAAGGCATTCTAGTGCATCTCGAGATTTACTTCTGTTTTATGACCGTGCATCGGGAATATATGTAAACCCAGGGCAATGACACTAGTAGCCGTAAGTACGGACAAAATGCATGCGGGATTATGGTACCCACACCCTTCCTGTATCGCATATTTTCCCCCCCTATCCCCTATTCCCGTGCACGCGTTCCACACAGGATTAAAACGTGGTACAACCGCTGTGTATAAACATAAATTAGCAACTAAACCTTTGAATTTTGGAATTCCTTTCCGTTCCAGATAGCGAGTCAAACGTAGCATTACGTAAACACAACTAAACCTTAATTCAACAAACTTTAAATCAAATTTATACGTTCAGTTTTCAATAAACGTTCCACTAATTTTTATTATTATTATGCTAACTAACTAACTAACCATCACGACGTTTCTCCGAAGGGGTAGGCAGAAATGATGTACCGCCATACCGTTCTGTCCTGAAACAATCTCTAGATTCCTCCACATTCACACATCGTAACATGCATGTTCGTCGATTTTTCCGACTTAGAATGTGGCCATGCAATGCTTTCCTTGGTCTTCCACGGTTTCTCTTTCCACTAAAACAGCTTGTTTACGGCATTTTAACTATTCTTCTATGTTCCATTTGTCCAAACCCTCTCAGGGTTACTTTCTAATTTTACATATGAAGCAAACATTGGCTATACATTTCTGCCTTATTTTGTCGTTCTATATTCTATCATATATCGTTTTCCCGCACATTATTCTAAGTGATCTCATTTCTACGGCATTTACCTTTTTTTCCAGCTCCAAGCCTTACTTTCATACATAAGGGTTGGCACTAGAACTCCATTATGTACTGCCATCTGCCTTAGTTGAAATATTTCTCTTTGCATTGATGACTTTGTGAGCGCCATTAATTTTGTTACTAATATCTTTCTATATTTTTCCAATCTCTTGAAAAGTTCTTAATAATCTTCTTCTTCGATGGCCCTACAGCCCATATCGAGCCTTAGCCTCCAGTATTCTTCGCCTCCAACTTCTCCTGTCCTCCGCTTCGACCCTCCAATCTGACACTCTTAACAATCTTGCTCCATCTCTCCCAACTTCATCCTCCCATCGCAGCCTTGGTCGTCCAATTGGTCTTCTACCACCTGGGTGCCACTCGTTGCAGTCTCCATCTTCAGGGTTTTTTGTTTTCATTATTTGATAATGCCTTAGAAAGGCGAAATATGTCATTCTTATAAAATATATAATAAAACTACTAGAATTCGATTAATTACATTTTTATTAGTTTTCCCACTCGATACTCGGTGTTTTTTGTTACCCTGAAGATGGAGACTGCAACGATCTCCGAAACGTCGGTCGAGAAGGAGTTATCACACGGTTTTACCCAAAAACACATCAAACATATCATTAAGATGGTTTGGACATATGGAAAGAATGAATGAAGAAAGAATGGTAAAAAAATTATATGTTAATGATGTAAATGGAACCAGAAATAGAGGAAGACCGAGGAAAACGTGGCACGATCAAATAAATCAAATATTGAATGTCGGCCATGTGAGGAGTCAGAGAAATCGACGAGCGTGCATGACACGATGTATGAATGTTGAGGAACGAGAGAAATATGCCAGGAAAGAAAAGTGTGGCAGTCCATTCTTTCTGCCTACCCCTTCGGGGAGACGGCGTGATGGTTAGTTAGTTAGTTTATATAAATACATTTTTATTAGTTATTCTACACTATATTTTGTTACAACCAATCCGTTTCGCTCCCGCCAGATATTCATCAGGGTTACAAAAAACACCGAGTAAACTAACTAACTAACCATCACGCCGTCTCCCAGAAAGGGTAGGCAGAAAGAATGGACTGTCACACTTTAATCGATGCGGCACTCCATCCTTCTCTTTTCGCCCCGCGGGAGACGCGGTGTGATGGGTTGCGAACCTCATCACCACCAATAAGCATCTCCCGCGCACACTTCGATCTTCCAACATCCACAAAATAAATCTAAAACAAATAATATAAAATACAATGATATAAAATAAAATAACAAAATAAAAATAATTTAATACAAAATGTTATTTTTAGATGGTGCACATTTGTCTATTTAATTTATGTTCCACGAATCCACCATTTTTTAAATTCAGCACATAATGTAATAACACATAATGTTTTTCCGATGTTGCACATGTTGACATGGACGATCCGGACTTTTGTGTTTATTTAATTTATGTTACACGTATCCACCGTTTTTTAAATTAGCTGTATCTTTTGTAATATGACGAAACTCCGGCGGAAGCGAAACCGATTGATGTAACAAAATAAAGTGGTGGAAAAACTAATAAAAAATGTAATAATCGAATTCTAGTAGTTTAATTATATTTTATAAGAATGACATGTTTTGCCTTTCTAAGGCGTACTCAAATAATGAAAACGAAAAAAAATATACAAATTTTCTTTATTATTATGTATTTAGTGTGCTTCCACTTGTGTTTATGTTAGACCAGTTTCGGCAGCTTGCTGCCATCTTCTGGTACACCATACGAAAGGCCACCAATTATATATGTTGTTATAGGACCCTTGAAGTGAATTACTTACGAAAACGGCACAAAACATATTTGCCTAATTATTATGTCTAAAAAATTAACTCAAGAGAAATAAAAAGTATTTTATTCATATATGCGACATTCATAGGCGAATGTTCGTGGTTTGACTGCCACCCCGAAGGTCGCTGGTTCGATTTCCGGCGATGGCAGTGTGATTGTCACGCTGTCGTTGGTCTGGTGAACAATTCACGTGACAGTAAAATAGCGATATATTAGCCACCTATCACATGTCAAGAGAATCAACATGATACCTATACCCTTTACATCGATTTAGCTCACGCGGTAATGATGTAAAGAGCGATTCAACAAATGACAATAATTTTCATTATTTAAAATGAACTTCTACAAAAAAAAAATCTATTAAAAACATTAAGCATTATCAAATAATGTTAGAAGGGCGAAACATGTCATTCCCATAAAATATAATAAAACTTCTAGAAAACTGACGTTTTCATTCTTATTAATTATTTAATATGGAGTTTTACGTCATTGTTCAGGAAACAATAAATACTCGTATAAGTAATAAAATTGCATTGATATTAATTAGATTTTTTTTTGTATAATGATTCAGAACTTAATATTAAATAATTAATACGAATGAATAGGTTTATTTTCTAGAACTTTTAATAACATTTTATAATATGACATATTTCAACTTGCTCTATGTAATAAAACATCTAGAAAACTGTCATTTTCATTCTTATTAATTAATGCGTATTCCGTTATTATTTTTAAAATTTTCATAGTGTACTTGCTTAAAACACATTGCAACGCAAATAAGAAAATATTCGCTTTATAAAATTTGACCGCGGACCTTCCGTTTTAGACAATCGTACCATACCGTCGCGACGAAACGTTTCATTAATGTTCCCACCAAAAGGTCAAACGGGGTATTTTTATGAAAAACAGACTCCCATAACTTAGTTAAGATTTGAAAGATAAGCAAACAATGAAGACTTATTTTTCTAAGAATGTTTGTGTATACATTATTAGCGATGTTAATAATGTATTATAAAACACATAACCTGTGTATTCATAATGTAAACAATTTTAAAAAAAGAAAAAATATGTTGTACTTGTTAGTTCTGAAAAGGGAGTTCGAAATCTATCTTCGAAAAATAACATTTTAATTTTTCCACAGATACGTATATAATGTCGTCTATTAAAAATAATAATCATATTAAACGATAATTAATACGAATGAAAACATCAGTCTTCAAGAATTTTTACTATATTTTATGGGTATGACATGTTTCGCCCTTCCAAAGCATTATCAAATGTGACGAGATTTCAACTAGATGCTATTTCTTCTTCTTCTTCTTTTTGTCCTGTCACACCTCCGTGGTGCATAAGGCCTCAAGTAATCTTCTCCACCCGACTCTATCGCATGCCTGATGCTTAACATCGTCCCAAGTGAGACCTGCTGCCTTAACCTCGTCCTGCAGGGTTCTTCTCCAGGTGGCTCTAGGTCTGCCTCGCTTTCTCTTTCCCCCCATAGGGGACCAGTCTAGTGCGCCCTGAGCGATGCAGGCTGGGTTCCGTCTCAGAGTGTGACCGATCCACTGCCATTTGCGCCTAGCGACTTGTTCTCTAATTGGCTTTTCGCCTGCTATGGTCCAGAGAACGGCATTTGACACTGTTTGGGGCCAATAGATTTTGAATATCGAGCGAAGGCACCTATTTATAAACACCTGGAGTTTACCAATAACGTCTGCGGTAGACTTCCAAGTCTCACATCCGTACAGCAGTACGCTTTTAACGTTACTGCTGAATACTTGGAGCTTGAGCTTTCTCGAAATGATACCGGAGCGCCATACAGGGCGAAGCATAGCGAAAGCTCCCCTTGCCTTGTCAAGTCTGCTGGCTCCTGAGCCTGCTATCATACTACCGAGGTAGCAGAAGCTGGTCGTGGTCACAAGGGGGACACCGTGGAGCAAGATTGCTATTTACAATTTGTAAAAAGATTTTAAAGATAATCAAATGATTTAACTGTAATCTCTTGATAGAAGTTCATTTTAAATAATAATTAAATGAAACGATGTTGTGATACTACTTCCACTTTTGTTTTTATTTAACTTTGTCACCAGTCTTTCGATGCCAGCGAGCCTGGCGAAACCGGTCGCTGTCGAAGTAAAGACAAAAGTGGAAGAAAAGGTGGAAGACATATGAGTAAAAAGATGATTTTCTTAGACGGCTTGTTGTTTAGAAATATACAATTTGTAAAAATATATTTTTCTTAGAAACACTTTATTTCGTCCTACCTCAAATAACATTTTTTGATTTATATAATATCATTTAGTATTGCCAAACTATGTAATTTTTGTCATAAAATATCTTAACGAGTTCCAAGAAACACTTTCCAGTATTTCTGGGTATACCCAAATATTTATTTGTTAAAAATGTATAAAGTTACATCAATTTTCGTTAATTACCGTATTCTTCTGCATTTCCTTGTGTATACTTAACAGCAACAAGCTGAAATTTCGTCACATTTGATAATGCCCTGGAAGGGACATGTCATTCCCATAAAATATAATAAAACTTCTTGAAAACTAACGTTTTCATTCGTCTTCTTCTCCGGTCTCAATCTAATGATTGGTCTGCAGCAAGGCGACGCATCTCCTCTTCCACTCCGCTCAGTCCTCGACCTCTTCAACTCTGCATAAGAGGTGCAGCCCATATCTCGTCAAATCTGGTCTAGGTACTCCTGGCGAGGTCGTCCTCTGCCAATCGATCCCTCAACCATTCCCTCTAATACATCATGCAGTTTCATTCAGTTTCATTCGTATTAAGTAACAATTGTCGTTAAAATTGTACTAAAAACTGTAGATAGAATTGTAGTGAAAATTGGAGAAAAAATTGTTGTAAATATTGTAGAAAAATTGTGATGAATTTGTAGTAATATTGTAGTAAAAATTGTAGTGAAAATACAATGTTTTTCAAAAGTTATTCAAACATAAATCATATGACGCATTCAATCGAACGGTCCGAAAACAATCAAAGCGTGATTGATTTTCATTTGTTTGCCAAACAATTGGCAATTGTTTTTTGGCCTGTAGCATCTGAGCCGCTTCCCGTTATTTCGGTTCCTCCCGCCAGGTGTTCCGCTCTTCGTCACTCCTCGCCTCATCATCTGCAGAGCTGGTCGGCGGAGTTTATAATTAATTTAAATTAGTGGCCGGTATTCCTGAACCCCCTCGCCAGCGTCTCGAGGCGGGAATAATTACATTTTAAATTTGTCGTGTTCGAATCCAAGATGGATCCAATTTCAATCACGTCATTGTTAGACGAGGTATTTAGTTAATTTAACGTTTTGATTTATTTATTTAGGCTAAATTAATTAAATAAATAAATGCGGTAGAGATGAGGTCCCTAAGAAGTATGTGTGGTAGAAAAACATACGACAGAATCTCAAATGCTGATGTACGAAAGAAATGTAGAGCTGAAGAAGGTATTATGAAAAAAAATATGAAAGGATTGCTGCGTTGGTTCGGACATATGGAGCGCGTGGATGGAAAAATAATGGTTAAGAAAGTGTACGTTAATGGTGTAAATGGAGTACGGAGTCGAAGCAAATCGAGGAATACATGGCATGACCAAATTAATCATATTTCAAAGGTTGGTCATGTTAGAAGTCGGAAGAATCGACGTGCGTGTATGACTCGCTGAATGAATGTGGAGGAAGCTAGAGAGGTGTGCCAGGATAGAGTAGTGTGGCGGTCCATTCTCTCTGCCTACCCCTACGGGGAAACGGCGTGATGGTTTGTTGTTGTTGTTGTTAGGATAAATATAAGAAGTGAATGTAGTGTGAATTAAGAAGTTATTAAAAAATAATTAAAGGAGCAAAAATGGTTTATATACATGGAAAGAATGAATAAACAAATAATGGTAAAAAAAGTATATATTAACGATGTAAATAGAACTAGAAATACAGGAATACCGAGGAAAACGTGGCACGATCAAATAAATCAAATATCGAATGTCGGCTACTTAAGGAGTCGGTGAAATCGACGTGCGTGCATGATACGAAGAAGTGAGAGAAGTATGTCGGGGAAAAAAGTGTGGCAGTCCATTATTTTTGCCTAACCCCTCGGAGAGACTCTGTGATGGTTAGTTAGTTTTTACAACTAATATTGCGCAAAATTACCCCACTAAAATGTCACAGTTCGTTGGTACTATTTTACAATCTTTATGACTTACTTAATGAGACATGATGAGCCATGATGAGCCGGGAAACGGCGTGATGGTTTAGTTAGTTTAATAATGCTGCAGTCAGGCGAAACGTGTCATTCCCATTAAATATAACAAAAGAAGCTTAAAATACGAATATATTTTTCTACTTTATTTTTCTCGACATGTTTTGAAGGCTTACTTACACCTTCACCATCGGGAATAGGAAATAAACTAACCAAAATTACTAAAAAAATAAGTACAAGAACCTAGTGTAAGTTAATTAAGCCAGGTAACCAAGGACATAACAATACAAAGATCAATTTTGAAAAGGATTTTTTGGATGGACGTTTCGACTTGATGAAAGTTGGATGGATTTTATTTAGAGACAGTTCATATTATTAAGACGAAACAATGGCCGTTGAAACAATAGCCATTGAATATATAAGAATGCACGTTTACACCCGTATTAACGACAAGTATAACGTTGCAGTAGCATTAAAATGAATAAAATCCCTGGGATGATTTGGACATATGGAACGAAGGACGAGAGAAGAATGGTTGAAATTGAAAGGCAGCCACATTGGAAGTCAGAGAAATCGACGAGCATGCATGTCACGTTATATGAATGAGGAGGAACTTTAGAGGTATGTCAGGACAGAACGGTTTGGCGGTCCATCCTCTCTGCCGACGTCTCCGGTGAAACGGCGTGATGGTAAGTTAGTTAGTTTAAAATGAATATCAAATGATTTAACTGAAATCTTTTTAAGGAAGTTCATTTTAAATAATAATTAAATAAAACGATGTTTTTATAACTACTTCCACATTTCGCTTTATTTCGACGGCGACCGGTTTCGCCAGGCTCGCTGACATCGACAAACTGGTGACACTATTGCAAACCGAGTCCTTTATATATTATACATACAGATCAGGGGTAGTAAACATTATTCTATACAAAAATAATCTTCAAATATTTATGTAAAATTTACTGAATTAAAATATTGGTACAACAGGTATTCAAGAAGATTCCTATTCAATACAATAGATTTTAAAAATTTAATATAGCTACATACAATTTTAAATCCATTGTATTGAATATGAATCTTCTTGAATACCTGTAATACCAATGTTTAAATTCATTAAATTTTACATAAATATTTGAACATTATTTTTGTATTGAATCATGTTTACCACCCCTGATATGTATGTATATCACCAGTCTATCGATGCCAGCGAGCTTGGCGAAACCGGTAGCTGTCGAAAAAACGACAAATGCAGTTATAAAAAAACATCGTTTTATTTAATTATTATTTAAATTGAATGTTTCCACAGAACTAAAAAAAATGTGTTTATGATATTATTTTTATTGAATATTTTGTTTGGGTTAGTTGTTGTTCCATTATTTGAATCAAGAATCAACTGTTAATAAATTTTACATAAAAAACGAAGTATTCGTTTTTTTTTTCAATACAAAAAATGTAATAAACCATCAAAACACAAAAAAAATTTCAAGATGTCAGCATTAAACCCTCCAATTTCAATTTTATTTATTATATGCTGAAGTGTTTATACAAATAATACAAGGAACTCGTGCCAAATAATAAAGAATACACACAAATATTTATGTCTCTCTAAGAATGTATTCCCTCAAAAAAAAGTAACGCACCGGTGACAATGGCTTCACAAAATCTCACCGTTCCGACTACAATAAAACAACAACAAAAATAGCTATTTATATGTAACAATATGAATTCTTGTTGAATTTAGTATGTCACATCTGCTTTTAGATCATTGTGGAGTCATCGATGTTATAATATGATATCAAAATATGTAATAAATATACATGTATTGGTGAGAAATGATTACATTATACATGCACACACACAAACGTCTGATCAGGAAATCGACCGAATGTTTTTCATGAAAAAAAAATACATAAAAAAATATTTAGAATTTCAAATTTAGATTCCTTTCATAAATAAGTGAATAGAGAATTTATATTACATTAATGCAAAAAAATTATTACATTATTTTACATTAACCGTGACAATTGGTTTTGAATTTCGAATTGTTTATTAACGGATATTTCAAATATTAAACTAACTAACAAACTAACCATCATGCCGTCTCCCCGAAGGGGTAGACTAACATATTTCCTAACATATTTCTCTTGCTTTCTCAACATTCATACATCGTGTCATGCACGCGCGCCGATTTCTCTGACTCCTCACGTGGCCGACATTATATTTCATTTATTTGATCGTGCAGCGTTTTCCTCGGTCTTCCTCTATTTCTTGTTCCATTTACATCGTAAACATATATACTTTTTACTATTCTTTTCATTCTTTCCATGTGTCCATACCAACTTAATGATATTTTCATTATCTTGTTCATAACACCATCATTCGCACCGCATTCACTTCTTATATTTTCATTCGACACTCTATCATACACGGAGTATCCACACATTCGTCTAAGAGATCTCTTTTCTACTGCATTTATTCTGCTCTCATCCTTCTTTTGTCAGTTCCATGCTTCGCTTTCATACATAAGGGTCGGTACCAGAACTCTATTGTGCACTGCCATAATATAAACAGTCAAAAACCGGTAGAGTTGTCGTCAAAGAAGGAATACGAGAATCGAATATTGAAGACAAGAGAGGGAGAAAGGAATACTTCGATTCTCTGGGAAAGTGCACACAATGCTTGTGCCCGAGAACGTTTCTGGATTATTTTAAATATATTTCTGATTTTCGTTGTGTGGCTTAAACAATAAAATTAACCATGAAATTAAGTGTTGAACAAGTTGCAACCCGTGAAATAATCACGAAAGTAAAGATTTTCTACCCTTTAAAAACTTGGTTCACCGCACAATCTTTATCAGTTATAAATCTTAACTTTTGTTTTCTACACTACTGTCATACAACAATTATGTATAGCAAATTTCAAAATAATCCAGAAACGTTATCAGGCATGCGCATCGTGTACACATTCGATTTATTATTGTAGAGAATCGAAGTATTCCTTTCTCGCTCTCTAGTATTTAAAATATTCTCGTACTCTTTCTTGATGACATCGGTGTATTTGATTATTTATATTATGATTTGTTTTACTTATATATTATGTGACAATAACAATATGGTGTAAATTTCGCAATAAATTCCGAAAATTTAATCGAATATGATATCAAAAGAAATGGTACTTACTTTTAGCATACTTCTTTTTCTTCCAGTTCCTTATCAGGTCCCCCGACGTTGACGTTCACTGCTGCGAATGCTTCCATGTCCTGCACTCTCCGGAACAGTTCCTCCACACTTATCATTCCGGACCAATCTCTTATATTGCGCAGCCAGGACGTTTGCCTCCTGCCGAATGCTGACCACCTATTTTGCAAGTTAGGATGGTTTGAAGAAGGCGATATTTCTCTCTACACAGCAAATACCCTAAAAATGAGATTTTCCAAATCTTTATTTCAAATGAACAAGATTTCTCACATAGTCATACTTAACTAAATTACTAACGATGGTAGACATTAAAAATGGACCACCACACTGTTCTTTCTTAATATACTTATCTCGATTCCTCAACGTTCATACATCGTGTCATACACGCACGTCGATTTCTCCAACTCTCATTTGATTTATTTGATCATGCTACATTTTCCTCTGTCTTACATTGTGTGTATATATATTTTTTACCATTCTTTCATCATTCATTCTGTTAATGTGTCCAAACCATCATGATCCTTTCATTATTTTGATCATAACAATTTCATTCGCACCACATTCACTTCTTTTATTTTCATTCGACACTCGATCATACACAGATTTTACACACATTTGGCTAAGACAGTACTCCGCAAAGTTTTCTCACCTACGGCACACCTAAATTCTTCCTAGAATTTCGCGGCACACCAAAAGCTAAAATTCGGTCTGATCGTAGGCGTCGATCAGCTCGGGAGACATTGGTGACCTTGACCTTTTTTAGCTGATCAGCGACTTCCGGGAGGTAGAAATCAAATCGGCATTTTTTTTTGCTCGTTCCGAAAGATCGAACGTCCGAATTTCACGAATTCTACTGGCCGGAAGTCGCTGACGAGCTAAAAACATAATGCAGGTCGCCAGCAACTCCCGGCCATGAAAAATCTGGACTCTCTTTTTAGACAATTTATATTTTTTATATTTTGAACACGGAGTCGTCATAATATTTTAAGGCTAGTTAGGGAATATAATGCCATAAATGTTTATATAAATATTTTTCCTGCTAATTTCATGATCCATTTTATAGTCGGAACAAGAACGCCTTTGCTCACTGTTGTTTTAATTAACAAAGGCCTTTGGCACACAAAAAACGAATCACGGAGCGTACTTCACTTCGCGGGCGATACGATCTGGAGCTCCATTCTTTACGGCTGCCAAACCGACATTGAGCGTCGCAGCTAGTTCGGCTGGGTAGGGATGTGGAGGGGGAAGACCAAGCTACGATCCAGTGTTGCCGGATCGCACGTAACAGAAATCCGCGCGCCCGTGGAAAACAGGGAAACTTATTTTACGGACAACCCTCGTATAACTCATACAGAAAATAAATAACGAATAATACATAGAACAATATTTCTGAAATGTTTTTGAATTCAGAAGAATTACGTAACGAGACTGATTTTAGAAAGTATAATCATGTTACCTTAATCCGTAATTGAATTTCGAATGATGGAAAAAGTTTCCTCGTTTGTTTATTTACACGGTGTTTCGAAATGAACTGTTCTTTCCAAATATTTTTTTTCAGTATCACATTCGACATTCAGGCCCATAACAACCTACGGAATCGAAGCAAGAGCAGACATTGTCAGAACCAAGCATCTCTTAAGAGTAGCAGAAATGAGAACATTGCGACCTATTGTGGGGAGAACCCTTAGAGATAGGAGTCCCAATGAAGAAATTCGCAAATCCTGCAAAATTGAAGACATTATGAGATGGAGTAGGCAGAAAGGACGATTCTGGAGGGACCAAATCGAGAAAATGGATCCAGCAAGACTTTCTAAGATCGTAATGCACGAGACTCCAAAGAGATGGAGAGAAGGCTGGTCGTATTCATCACAGGAAGAAAGTGGATATCCTGCATAAACAGAACGCAAGATCTACAATCAGACGAATAAGAAGAAGATATTCGACATTATTGTATATATCTTTTTTGATTAACTATAAAAGATTTTATTTTAAATATTGACTATCACTCAAAAGTAGCCATCTCTGTCCCTGATAGTTCGAAACAGCTCCTCAACGCTCCTTAAACCAGTCCAGACAGGAGATTCGTCTCCTGCCAATACCGCGTCGATCCTTTATTTGGCATATTTTTATCTCAACAATCAGAAGCAGGAATTAATATTATCTTTCGGGCTTTAACTTAAGCGATCTTTGTAGTTTAGATATATTATAATATTTTTTAAATTAAAATTTTACGATCATGGTTTAAAAGAGAAAAAACAATGTGGAAATTTAAGACAACAACAAAAGGAAACATAAGAATTAAGAAAGATAATTTTTAACTCTGTATGTCAACTTAGTGAACTTCAAGGCATTAACACTGTGGAATTCCATAGTAATATACTTAGAAAATTGAAAATAACTTTGCTTAATCCACTAATTATTGAAAAAATATATATTTAAAAAACACGACAAGTTTCGGAGGATACCTCTATCTCCAGGTGTAAAAATATAATAAAAACTAAACATATTTCAGAGGTATCCTCCGAAAAATGTCGTGTTTTTTTTAATGATCAGTGGATTAAACAAAGCTATTTTCAATTTCCTAAGTATATAACTCTGTGTATATATTTTTATCTTCTTCTTATTCTGCCTTGTTGTAGACCTATGTGGTATGTTCTCCAGAGGATTGCCCCTCCTGTGAGGTAGATTTCCAGCTGTCCTTCGAAATTTTAGGAGGTCTTCCACGAGTCCAATGAAGCTGATTATGTATTGAAATATAGGGAAATCTGTGATGTCCATTCTTTTAACATGGCCATACTGCTTCGCTGTCTACACCATTTTAAAATATCCTCAACCTCACATATCTCTCTAATTCTGTCTTTTGTGCTATCATCCTCATATTTTTCATCTCGGAAGTCCTCAAATTTTTTTTTAAATATTTGTGAAATGTATACTTATATCTGTACACGAATCCTGGATTTTCACCTGTGGGTGGTTAATTTAAATTTTTAATTGTATCTCAATAGAGACGAAGAAACAAACTGGGAAACAAAATGGGGAATGTTGTAATTACATAAAGCGTGCGCTTTGCAACCAAATCTACATAGATGGCTGAC
This sequence comes from Lepidostoma basale, assembly GCA_022606425.2. Classification (NCBI taxonomy): domain Eukaryota; kingdom Metazoa; phylum Arthropoda; class Insecta; order Trichoptera; family Lepidostomatidae; genus Lepidostoma; species Lepidostoma basale. The sequence goes on from JAHDVF020000435.1 coordinate 30,789, forward strand.
TGAAACTGCCACGTAAAGATAAATATGGATTTTGAAGTATATATACATCTTCCAAAAATTTGTCATGCATGATCACAAATAACAAAGGTGGAATGGGGAATGTTGTAATTACATAAAGCGTGCGCTTAACCCAACCAATGACAGGTCATAAGTCCTGTAAACACCTTGATCATCCATATTCAGTTCCCAGTTTGTTTCTTCGTCTCTATTGAGATACAATCCTCAAAAATTGTTTGGCCCTAACTGTTAAATCAATATTTAAAAAATTGGAAACACCGAGTGGCGCTTTGCTTTCCTTCCCTCTCAACCCATTTGACATAAATGATTTTGACAGCTAATTAATATATTTTAGTTCGGCCTGTTTTGGAAAGCTGTATAAAGGTTGTATCCCTACCTGACAATATTTCAGTGACATTTTCCCGTAAAAACTTGAAAATACCGCATAACATAAAACGTAAATATAATATTATTACATTTTTACGGTGCAAAAGGTTCCACTTAGATATTTCCAAATTTTATTGCCGTATATACTCATTTAAATTTACATTTTATGTATACATTTGATCGTCAAAAAATGTAAAATGCTAAATATGGTCTATTCTACAAAAGGACGTTCTACTAAATTTGACTCTGAGAGCGAATGTAATTAACTGGTTGAAAGTGTTTGAAACGTGGATATACCGCAAAATTCTCCATACCTTAAACATTTATCCTGTTTGTAATGTCTTTTGAGTAAATAAACACATACTGTTAACTAATTAGCTCGGTAATCAGATGTACTACAAAGAGTCGGAACTAATAGAGAGCTGTTCGAGTGTGAAGGTGAGAAAGGTTGACACATTCCTATCGTGATTATTAGGTCATGTGCTAAGGGAGAAAAATACCACTCCCTTCAGCTGATAACCATGGGCAAGATAGAGGGACGGCGAAGAGTTCGCAGAAGGAAATTATCCTGGGTGGTGGAACATAAAGAATAAGACAAGAATTAGGAGAGTTGAAAACCTGTTCCAAGTACCGTAGGACAGCGATGCTTCTGCGTGTGGTGATCGCTAATTTTGAGCGAATTAGACTTGGTACCAGAAGATGAAGTATATAGAATATTATATAACTTACCAACTAACTAACCATCACGCCGTCTCCCCGAAGGAGTAGGCAGAAATAATGGACTGCTACACTTTAACCGATGCGGCACTCCATCCTTCTCTTTTCGCCCCTGCGGAAGACGCGGTGTGATAGGTTGCGAACATCGTATGAACATATTATATTATAGATCATATTATTTATTTGAACATAAAGAAAGAACTTGCCTAGGCAAAGAGATCGGTAGCTACAGTGACCTATATGACGAGGTGCAAGCATAAACCAACAAAGCGACAGTCGTGGCTGGCTGCTTGCACGACACCATATGGAGGAACAAATACATGCTAACCGAAAGTAAAATCAAGATATACAAGGCATGCGTTCGCCCCATCATGACGTATGGAATAGAGGTCAGAGCCGATACCAATAGAACTAAGAACCTTCTTAGAGTAGTATAAATGCGAATCCTACTCTCCATCGCAGGCAAAACCCTCAGAGATCGGATAAGATATGAAACGATAAAGTCTGTCTGTGGTGTTGAGGAGATGGTTAAATGTGGAAAAAGCAGGAGTTGCTTTTGGAGAGACCACGTGGACCGCATGGAGAATACTAGAATTGCGAAAAGTGTAAAGATGAAAACCCAAGCAGCAAGAGATTACCAGGAAGGCCGCCGAAGAGATGGAAAGATGGCTGGACATCATCATCCCAGGACTGCCCACCGTCACAAACAGGTCATACGACTAAGAGGAAGAAGAAGAAGAAGATATAGAAAGTAGAGGATAACTGTGCATGATCAATACCTACGTCTGGTATATCTGAACCATATATACTCGTATATCTAGTATCTGGACCTTAAAGTTAGTACCATGAACCTACTGTATGATGGAAAATCTAAAATAGTTTTTAAAAACTTATTCTTATTATTCTTCTTCTTTTAGACCTTTGGTCTGTTCCTGAAGTCAGGCTGACCTCTCTTGGGAGGTTGACTCCCAGCTACCCCTTCATGTCTTGTGCGGTCTTCCGGGGGTCTTGTGCGGTCTTCCGTCTTCCTTCAACACGAATCTGATGCGCCACAATTTGTGGGATTTTTGGGGGATCCATGCATGCACGTGCCCATTCCAGTATCTTCTGCGTTGTCTTCTCCATCTTACGATATCTTCCACCTTACAGATTTTGCGGATAGCCGTGCTCCTCACCCTATCTCGAAGATTTTTTTCTGATATCATCCTCAGTGTCCGCATCTCTGCCACACGCACTTTTAGATACTTCGTTTTATTTTAATATTTTCATGCAGGACTACCAATCATTGGAAATTAGATGAACTATCCATCTGGGTGTTAATTTTTTTCAACTAATTTGTGATCGAACACATAACCCTGATATTTTGAATGACTTGACTTTGTTTGTCCCTGACAATTATCTGCGACAAAGGCAACATAGGCACCTGCCACTGTGTAGAACCAATCTACCAAAGGTACTGCCCGTGGGCAGGGCAATAATCCTATTAAACCGCATCTCTTCGGATGTGGACATTTTTCGCGATAGTGACGCTACCCTCAGAAAGCATATAAATCTTATGTGTTAAATTGCTATTTGCTTTTTTATTATTGTACAACAATGTTTCTTCTTCTTCTTCTTTTGATGCCGTGCCAGGTCCCCCCAACGTTGGCGATCACTACAGCAAAAGTATTTGCCATAGTGATTACTGGGAAAAGGTGACCAGAGTGGTTTCCCGTTGCCTTCTCTGGTGGATCTTTCTGTCGGGGTTACCTTCCCTTAGCTGGTTGGATCTGGTTTGGAGGCGCCAGAAACTCGCATTTCATCCCCTCGTTATCTGCTGTGATCACACGGTTATGAGTGTGATCCCATTGCCCGGGGTTCGCGACAGGGACGCTAACGAGTTGGACTAGTCAGTAGTGTTGCCGGTGGAATGCAACTGGGCGTTTCGCAGCATTTTATAGAATCACACCCTCCAGCAAGATGTGACTCGCCGCGACCCTACTGACAAATCGAACCCAATGTATATTTTTACTAAATTGTTCTCGAATATTTTTTTTAATTGTCTTCTGTTTGTTTTCTTATTATATTATTTGTATTTCTTTTCTTAAGAATTGTTATTATTATTTTGTATATTGTGATGAAAAACGATTTGGAATTGATATTATTCTGTCATGTTTATATATTTTTTGAATTAATTGAAATTTGAAATTTGATATAAATAAAATGTGAATATGAGTTGCGTTTATATATAATATTATTATACAAAGGCGTATTCATGTTTTTTTTTTAAGTATTCTATTTGAAGGGAATTCAGTAAGTTATAAAAATAAACATCGGCTAATTAAATCGCAGCATATAAACATCGCCAGACAGTTGAACCGCATTAATTATTCATTTGATAAAACAGTTTAGAAAGAATTATTGATTAGCAAGACTGACGCTAGCTAAACACATCTGATCTATGGAATGGAAAATATTTACGTAAACTGTCTACCGAATTAATGACGTAATCTACGTTTATATATCCCATGGAGACAGAATACGTTTACGTTTTCTGGGTCAATTGGTTAGGATCTCGGAGATTTTGTGGCAGTGGCTTCTCGCATCTTCTGCTATTCGAAAGATCCATTTTTAAAGACCGCACTGACAACGGAATGGCGTTGTGTTGACACGGAACGCGTAACAGTGGCAGCACGTGATTTTTTTCTAGTATTTAAATAATAAAAAATAAATCAGAAATTATTTCTCATATCGGATGGTGGACAGCGGAAATATCGAGACGAATGGGTTTGAGCTGAGCAGCTTTCGGCAAACACGTCTTTGAAAACGAAGAAACTCCAATGTGTCTAAAGAGAAAAGTCTATGATTCATGCATACTGCCGGTGATGACTTATGGAATGGAGACTATGACCTTCACCAAGAGAAATGTAGAGAGATTAAGAGTCACGCAGCGTTCCATGGAAAAACATATGCTCGGCGTCAGCCTCTGAGATAAAATCAGAAATGAGGAGATCAGACGCCGAACAAAAATAACGGACATCATGGAACGACTAGCGAGACTGAAGTGGCAATGGGCGGGTCATGTGGCGAGACAAAGTGAGGATAGATGGACCCAGAAAATAATAAGGTGGAGACCATGGGAAAATAGGAAAAGCGTCGGCAGGCCGCAAAAAAGTGGGCCGACGACATTGCTGCCGTAGGGGGGGGGGGAATGTGGCTGCAGCTAGGAGAAAATAGAGACGAGTGGAAAGAAAGGGAAGAGGCCTATGTCCAACAGTGGACCGATGAAGGCCGACGAAGAAGAAGAAGATCGGATGGTAGTGTACCTGTCAGTATACGACAAGGAAACAGCCTAATCCCATTTCTGTTCAATCTGATAATGGACGAACATATAGTGGAGACCCGATCGCTAAAACTGGGATATAGGATGGGAGAGCAAATTGTCAATGTGGTCTGTTATACAGACAATGATATAATCATAGCTGGAAACAGTAATGACTTACAAAAAATGCTAGACAGACTACATCACGCTTGTAAGAAATACAACATGACGATCTCTTTCGAAAATACAAAATCTAAGACCTTTTCTAAAACACCCTAAACATTTTCTACAACCAGATTATAGAAAATCAACCCAAAGAACAGGATGAGATCTTCAAGTATCTAGGCATGACCTAGTAGAAGGATCTGATCAGCGGGAAGAAATACAAGCCCAAGTAAACAAGGCAGCTGCAATATCTGGTACTCTAAAATCCACAATTTGGAAAAACAAAGACATGGCCATTAAGAGTAAGATGAGAATCTATAAAGAATGCGTAAGACCAATAATAACATATGGCGCCGAAGCAAGGGCAGACAGTACGGACCAAACAAGTTTTGAGGACTGCCGAGATGAAGATACTGAGGACGATAGCAGGCAAGACACTGAGAGATCGATGAGGAACAATAGAATAGGAGAGATTTGTGAGGTTAAGGATATTTTAAGATGAAGCAGACTGCGAGAAAGGGACTGGTACGGCCACTTTCAAAGAATGGACACCACCAGACTCCCCTATATTCCACTACATAATCTCCTGGAAAGATGGAACAACAGATGAGAGTCCACTCAGGAGGAGCAACACTCTGGAGGACAGACCACATAGGTCTACAACAAGGATGAAGAAGAAGATGAGGAAGGGTGGTAGTGCAGGGTATATTTTCATAGACAGTGGTGCAGTTGTACTTCGAATGTGTCTCTAAATCTTAACCCCCGGTCTGCGAAGATTTTTGGGAGGTCCTCTAAAAATTTCGCAGATCATGCGATTTTTCTTAGATCTGCCTATTTAACAAATAATAATATGTTTGTTAATCAGAATACCGGATAATTATGATTAAAAATATGAATATTTATTTTTTTATAAATAATTATGATTTTATTCAAACCACAAAGAAATGGCTTCTTATCAAAGTATTAATATGTTTTTTTAATGTTACCAATACTTGTAGACAAATACTGGATTTTACCCATTGCGGGTTAATCATTGACATAAGGATTAATTGTATCTGAATAGAGACGAAAATGTAAATTGTTTTTTTGGAAACAGAATATGATGGTCGAGGCGTTTACAGAACTTACGACCTGTAATTGGTTGGGTTCAGGATTTTTCGGAAGAATTTTATTCGTATCAAAAGACCGCGTATTCTCTAGAGTCTAGACTAAAACAGCGCTTAGAGGTATAATATTAAATGTCACGTGGTTGGAATCGCATAGTTATATTAGGTTCTCTCTACGAAGGGAGCACTGCCAGTGTTAGGGTAAATGGAGACCTCACGGCTTGGTTTGATATCACGAAGGGTGTTAAGCAGGGCTGCATGATGTCTCCATGGTTGTTCAATCTATATATGGACAAGTGTATGAAAGAACTTAAAGGTATAAATGCTGGTGCTAAGATGAGTGATTTATCTGTAAACTGTCTGCTTTACGCGGACGATGCCGTTCTCGTTGCGGATAGTGCGGACGAATTACAAATCTTGGTGTCGAGAATGAATGAGGTATGCAAGTCAAATGATTTAATGATGAATGTCGGAAAGTCAAAGGTGATGGTTTTCGAAAGGGAAGAGCAAATGACAGTTTGTAATATAAGTGTGAACGAAGAGAACTTGGAACAGGTGAGGGAATTTGTGTATTTAGGTAGTATGTTCACAGCAGATGCCCGAACGGATAGCGACGTCGAAAGAAGGGTTGGTGCGGGTAACAAAGTGAATGGAGCTTTAAAAATAGTTATTGGAAACAAGAATTTATCAATGAAAGCGAAAACGGCCGTTCACAATGGAGTTCTGGTCCCAACCTTAATGTATGGAAGCGAAGCATGGAACTGGCAAAAGAAGGATGAGAGTAGAATAAATGCGGTAGAGATGAGGTCCCTAAGACGTATGTGTGGTAGAACGATATACGACAGAATCTCAAATGCTGATATAAGAAAGGAATGTAGAGCGGAAGAAGGTATAATGAACAAAATTATGAAAGGATCGCTGCGTTGGTTCGGACATATGGAACGCATGGATGGAGAAAGAATGGTTAAGAAAGTATACGTTAATGATGTAAATGGGGTACGAAGTCGAGGCAGACCGAGGAAAACATGGCATGACCAAATTAATCAAATTTTAAAGGTTGGTCATGTTAGAAGTCGGAGGAATCGACGTGCGTGTATGACTCGTTGTATGAATGTGGAGGAAGCTAGAGAGGTTTGCCAGGATAGAGTAGTGTGGCGGTCCATTCTCGGCGTGATGGTTTTGTTTGTTGTTGTTGTTGTTTGTTATATTAGGTCCTTACATATGAAATTGGCGTTTTGCCGTACTGGCAACTTTGATCTCAAATATCTTCTCTTTGAAGTAAGAACGTAAATTTCCACGGTTATCATATACAGAAATATTTTTCGGGGTGAAACCGTGTTCCCTCTCGTCAAGCTCCACCAACGTTTCGGAGGCCCTTGCGGCCTCCATCATCAGGGTGTTAGAAATTCGGCTATTCATAACTTAGAATATATTAAGAAATGGCGAAAAAGAAAAATATAAGTAGATTATGAAAGATAATAATATATCTATGAAATCAGAAGAAAAAATTAAATCCGAATCTAAATAACTCAGAAGAAAAAATAATACAAGATATAAGTAACAAAGAGAACCTAGACTCAAAAGAAAATACAAGATATAAGTAACAAGGAGAAAATAAAACTCAAAAGAAAATACAAGATATAAGTAACAAAGAGAAAATAGACTCAAAAGACAAGACAACAAATAAATACAATAAAGCAAGAGAATAAAACAAAGTTAGGTACAACCGACTCACTCTCTATGATTTCTGAAATCTACGATGAAGACATGTGCAATCTCTTTAGGCACTGTCTGAAAAGTGGATATTTCTCGTTCATGGGTGAATACTATGAACAGGTTGAAGGTGTTGCTATGGGGTCGCCATTATCTCCGGTGATCGCCAATTTTTTCATGGAAAACTTCGAAAGTACAGCCTTAGACACGGCTACCCTAACCCCCAAAACTTGGCTCAGATATGTTGACGACGTCTTCGCTATCTGGCCCCATGGGAGAAAGGAATTAGATGTGTTCTTGGACCACTTGAATTCTTTACATCCTCTCATACAGTTCACCATGGAGCTGGAGAATGATAAAACTCTTCCTTTTCTCGACGTTGAGGTTCGAAGACTAGCCGATGGTGGACTGGGACACAGAGTGTACAGGAAACCTACCCATACTAATCGATACTTGCATGCTAATTCGCATCATCACCCTTCGCAAAAGAGAGGCCTGGTTAACACTTTGGTTACCAGAGCAATTCGAATCTGCGAAGAGAGTTCGATTAAGGAGGAACTGAATACACTCACCGGTGCTCTCGAGTCCAACGGTTACTCCAGACGACAGATTAACCAAACAATATCTGCAGTTTCTGCCCCACGAAAAGACAGGGACGAGGAAATGTCAACGAGAGGTCTGGCTTTTCTCCCGTACGTTAAAAGCGTCACGGATAGAATTGCCAAGGTCTTAAGAAGACATCAAATCAAAACTGTTTTTGGTACGGGCTCGAAGATTGTCAACTTTCTCAAGTCGCCTAAGGACAGAGATCCTTTGGAGACTGACGGAGTGTATCGTCTTAGCTGTCAAGGGTGTGATAAAGTGTACGTTGGCCAGACAGCGCGTATAATCACTAAACGTGTGAACGAGCATAAAAGAGCTTGTAAGCACGGTCACCCGGATAAATCAGCCATAGCTGAACATTTTCTTGATACTGGGCATTTCTTTGGTTTTGAGCCTACGGTACTAGGCAGGCCCAGAAATCACCGCGCACGCCTCATCAGTGAGTCGATAGAAATCTATAAACATCCCAATAACATAAATAGAGATGACGGCCTCCAACTCAAGTCGGCATGGTTCCCTATATTACAAAAAACTTCACGAGTTAATACTCGTAAAACACTCAATTAGTGAATTTCGCCACTAAACTTTCTTTCTTTTCATTATATAAGTTTATCTTATTCCTTTGAAATGTTTAATTTTACAACCTTCCTTTTCTTAAGAACTTTCTAAACTTGGCATTGTCCAGAGAATTCGACGTAATTACGAGTATTACACTTAATTACCACAACCCCCCTTTTGGGTTTTTTCCCCTTTACATCGGAATTTCTTACGATTCACGACACATCACCACTTTCACTTCATATTTGACAGCTGTCTGCTTACGGCACGGTATCGCCAAGTAGAAGCTAAATACACACTTACACACTACACAACTAGGTATTCGGTTGTACCTAACTTTGTTTTATTCTCTTGCTTTATTGTATTTATTTGTTGTCTTGTCTTTTGAGTCTATTTTCTCTTTGTTACTTATATCTTGTATTTTCTTTTGTTTTAGTTTTTAGTTTCTCCTTTGTTACTTATATCTTGTATTATTTTTTCTTCTGAGTTATTTAGATTCGGATTTAATTTTTTCTTCTGATTTCATAGATATATTATTATCTTTCATAATCTACTTATATTTTTTCTTTTTTCGCCATTTCTTAATATATTCTAAGTTATGAATAGCCGAATTTCTAACACCCTGATGATGGAGGCCGCAAGGGCCTCCGAAACGTTGGTGGAGCTTGACGAGAGGGAACACGGTTTCACCCCGAAAAATATTTCTGTATCTTCTCTTTGGTTAGGAATTCCAAATTCAAATTTATACAGCTATTTACTCAAGTATTTGTATTTCGAAAATTATAATTCATTTGTTTTTTCCTCAATTGTTTTTTTCTTTGCGTCACTCAGTTTACAAAATGGAAAACTTGAAATATCGCGTTATTTACGAGTATGAGTTCCACCGTGGCACCAGTGCTGCAGAAACGGCTCGAAGGATTAATGATGTGTATGGCGACGGTGCCGCAAAAGAAAACACAGTGCGTTTTTGGTTCCAACGTTTTCGTTCTGGAAATTTCGACCTGCAGAACAAGCCCCGTGGACGGCCGGAGACCAAAGTTGATAATGAAGAATTGAAGGCTATTGTGGAAGCGGATCCATCGCAAACCACGTCCGAGTTAGCTGCAGGCTGCGGTGTTAGTGATAAAACTGTTTTAATCCACTTGAAGCAAATTGGGAAGGTGAAAAAGCTTGAAAGGTGGGTACCTCACGAATTGAGTGAAGCAAATCAACAAACGCTCGTTGACTGCTGCATTGCATTACTCAACCGGCACAATAATGAAGGGATTTTGAATCGAATCATTACCTGTGATGAAAAGTTGATCCTGTATGATAATCGGAAGCGCTCATCGCAATGGCTGAACCCTGCCGAACCAGCCAAACCATGCCCCAAACGAAAATTGACTCCAAAAAAGTTACTTGTGAGCGTTTGGTGGACTAGTGCTGGTGTCGTTCACTACAGCTTTGTTAAATCTGGCCAGACGATTACGGCAGATGTCTTTTGTCAGCAACTGCAAACCATGATGGAAAAGCTAGCTGCTAAACAACCGAGGCTGATTAATCGCTCTAGGCCACTGCTTCTTCATGATAACGCTAGACCAATCACTGCACAACAGACGGCTACCGAATTAGAAGAGCTTCAATTGGAATGTCTAAGACATCCACCGTACTCTCCGGACCTTGCCCCAACAGATTACTATTTTTTTCGAAATTCGGATAACTTCTTGCAAGGGAAAAAATTCAACTCCGATGGGGCAGTCCAAACCGACTTCAAAGATTTTATTGATTCCCGTCCGAATGGTTTTTTTAGTAAAGGGATCGATGAACTATCTATGAGATGGCAAAAGTGCATAGATAGCAATGGTACATACTTTGATTAAATAAATATATTATATTTAAAAAAAATCAACTTTATGTTCTTCCCATACAAAACGCCAATTTCATATGTAAGGATCTAATATTTAATATAACGTGAAACCCCATTAAAATTAACGAGCGTACGCCACTGAGAAGCGTGTGATAAAATAAAGAATCGGGTCTATAGTTTGCTGCGCATCCGTATAATAATAGAAGTTCACTGGGATGGGACATTTTTTGGCACCGGCGTCTACCCAGGGCGTCGCGGCGCTGTTAGCGCGGCTCTTGTGCCCGCTTAGTTTCTGCGCTTACTCGCGGTGAGTCCCGCACAATACCGGCCGGTAGCCAGACAACTATAGTCTCGCAGTGCTTGGCACTTGTGGAGTGAGTGTATGATATTGGCACCTGTTAACTCGCCTTAAAAGCGCGCACGCCGCGACCAGTGTTATATTTATGTGACAAATAGAACTTTCTCCCCGAACAATTCGCTACTTGGCAGTGCTGTGTTGTGAAGAACGCTTTAAGTGCTGTAATTGAATATGTTAATTACAAGATCCCAAACGAATTCTACTACAAATAATGGAATGAAGCTTACTTAGTCATCTAAATAACATACTCAGGTGTTAATTTAAATTTCTTAGTCGAAGAAGTTCATTGCAAATAATGAAAATAATAAATGATTAATGTTCTTAATGGATGGCGATAGTGTAGATTGAATTAAAAATGTGAAATGTTCCTCAACATTGTAGCATATATACATTTTTCAAAAAAATTGTCAGACGTGGTGATTGTAAGAAGGGCGGAATGGGGAATGTTGTTAAACATAAAGCGATCGCTCAACCCAACCAATAACAGGTCATAAGTCCTGTAATGAAAGTGAAGAATGGAACTGGCAAAAGAAGGATGAAAGTATAATAAATGCCTTAGAAATGAGATCTCTTAGAAGAATGTGTGGATACTCTGTTGTATGATAGAGAGCCGATTGAAAATATAAGAAGTGAATGCGGTGCGAATGATAGTGTCATGAACAAAATAATGAAAGGATTATTAAGATGGTTTGGACACTTGGAATGAATGAAGAAAGAATGTTAAAAAAAATTATATGTAAATGATGTAAATGGAACCAGAAATAGAGGAAGACCGAGGAAAACGTGGCACGATCAAATAAATCAAATATTTAATGTCGGCCATGTGAGGAGTCAGAAAAATCGACGCGCGTGCATGGCACGATGTATGAATGTTGAGGAACCGAGAGAAATATGTCAGGAAAGTAAAGTGTGACAGTCCATTATTTCTGCCTACCCCTTCGGGGAGACGGCGTGATGGTTAGTAAGTTAGTTTAAATGTTAAATAATAAATAAGTAATGTTCTTAATGGATGGCGCTAGTGTAGATTGAACTAAAAAATGTGAAGTGTTCCTCAACATTGTAGCATATATACATCTTCCGAAAAATTTGTCAGACGTGGTGGTCGTAAGAAGGGCGGAATGGAGAATGTTGTTAAACGTAAAGCGATCGCTTAACCCAACCAATGACAGGTCATAAGTCCTGTAAGCGCCTCGGCCACCATATTCTGTTCCCAGAAAACAATTGACATCTTCGTCTCTATTGAGATACAATTAATCCTTATAAATGAATAATGATAAAAAAAAATCCCTTATAATGTATGGTGACGACCTTTCGTGACCGAGTTGTAAGTGTTTTGGCTACCATACCGTAGGTTCCAGGTTCGATTCTCGGCGATGGCAGTGTGATTGTCACACTGTCTTTGGTCTGGTGAAAAATTTTCGTGACAATAAAATGGCGATAAATTAGCTACCTATCACGTGTAACGAGAATCAATATGATTGCTATACCCTTTACATCGATTAAGCTAGCGATGTAATGATGTAAAGAGCGATTTAACAAAATAATAATAATAATATCTTCATCTTCTTCTACTTCCTCGTAGTTAAGGTCGTATCGTTCTGGGATGATGATGTCCAGGCATCTCTGCATATTTTTGGCGGTCTTTCTGGTAGTCTCTTGCTGCTTGGGTTTCCATCTTTAACAATTTTTGCAATGCTTGTATTTTCCATGCGTTCCACGTGGTGTCTCCAAAAGCGCCTTCTGCTTCTTCCCCATCTTACTATGTCCTCAACACCACAAACAGCCCATATCGTTTCATTTCTGATATTATAGTTGAGGGATTTGTCTGCAATGAAGCGTGGTGTTCGCATTTTTGCTACTCTAAGAAGGTTCTTATTTCGATTGGTATCGGCTCTGACCTCTATACAATGGTATGGCACAATATATTTAGTTTAATTGCCAAATTGTCTTATGTTAACTTCAATTTATATACTTTCATACTGCAGACGACTGTCGTTTTCTTATATGGTATATGTTATTGATATCGCTGTATGTTAGCCTTTATTAATTTCATTTGGTTTAATAATTAAAACCAGAAAATGGCAGCTAACTGCTGAAATCGGTCGAATCCAAGTGGAATGAAACTAAATGTACATTATAAAGGGTTTTATATACTCGGGAGTCTTAAAGATAATTCATTCATTCATTTCTCAGCGCTACATCCCGGTGTGGGACTTGGCCTCCTCCACAACGGTCCTCCACTGACTTCTGTCTATGCCCATCACTCTCCATTCCCCAGCTCCTTCCATTTCCTCCCAATCTTCTTCCACGCAATCCGCCCATCTTTTCCTCGGTCTGCCTCTTGGTTTCTTTTCGCGGGGCACCCATCTGGATATAACTTGTGGTGTTCTACCCTCTGGCATTCTTTCCACATGGCCATTCTTCCAAAGGCGTTGAGACTTACAGAATCTCACTACTGTCTTAAAGATAATATTGTTATTTATTTTATTTAATATCTGACGAGGAAAAAAATATTTACAACATTTTCAATCTTGCCGGAGTATATTATTTTTAAACGATATCATGAACCATTTTTCTTCTTGTTCCTCTCTGATCGGATGTTGGATAACATAAAGATTACTTTTTATTTTGGATTCAGCAGAATACTATACAGAGAATCGTTTGTTTTTTAAATGTATAGCCAGTTTGTTATTTCTTGAACAATGATGTAACCGCCACATCAAATAATTAATACGAATGAAAACGTCCATTTTATGTGAAAAACACGTTTCGTCTACATTTGATAAAGTCTAAAACTGGCGAAATATGCCATTCATATAAAATATAGCAAAACTTCTAGAAAACAGACGTTTTCATTATTAATTATTTAACTAGTTGCAATCTTTAAGATTTTCTGCCATTTAAAAACTTGGTATACTGTACAATCGTTATCGATAATAAATTAAAGTTTTAATGTAAATTAACAATACCAAATTGTTCTCTTTTTGTTTTCTACACTACCGTCATACATCAATAATCAGAACCAAATTCAAAATAAACCAGAAACGTTCTCAGGCATACGCATCTTGTGTATTCAGAATTACTCACGGGGAGAATGGAAGTATTCCTCTCTCACTCTCTTGTATTTAAAATATTCTCGTACTCTTTCTTGACGACATCCGAAATCATTCGTCTTATAGACAGGATTTTACATCTTCTATCGAAAGTTCGTTTTCATCAATTTTACTTCTTTTTAATTTCAGTTATCTGTTTCTCATTTTTGTTCTTTGCACAATGATGTAAAATTTCATATTATGATACATAATTAATACGAATGAAAATGCCAATCTTCTGCAAATCTTATTATATTTTATTTTATGGAAATGACATACTTTACCTTGTTAAGGCATTATCAAATGTTTAACATTTGATAATTACTTTGCAAGGTGAAACATATCATTACCATAAAATATAATAAAACTTCTAGAAAACATACGTTTTCATTTGTATTTAATACTATTATTTCTCTTTTTCTGAAGTATTTAAGTTTCCAGTGCTTTGTAATGATTATAATTTGTTTTTCTTTATTCATTCGTTGCAGTACTTCGTAAATCGTTACTCTATCAGGCCACGATATTTTTAATATACTTTGATACTTCACAAATCAAAGCTTTAAACCAGTGATTCCTTAAGTGGTCTATATAAACCCCCAGGGGTCCACGACAACTTGCAAGGGGTCTACGACAGTTGCAAAAAAATTGAAGGTCCATGAGATGTAAATGGGGGTCCACGAGATGGTTCAACTAAATTGAAGCCGAATTTTGAAACGCAATACGAATATTGAAATCGTTGGCGACCTTTTTTATTAGCTCATTTGGGCAAAATCGGACGCTGAAAATCGTTGGCGACCTTCTTTTTTAGCTCGACAACGACCTTCTTTTTCATGGGGTTTACACAAAATAGAATAAATCGGCAAGGGGTCTACGGCACAAAAAAGTTTGGGAACCTCTGCTTTAAACCATAGCTTTTTTTTTTAAATACTAATACCAAGGATTGAAATCAATGATATTAGAATTTATGTTTACAATCTTCTATGTGAGCAGAAAATAGCTCATTATTATGAAGAAGGAATCTGGTCGTGTTCAGGCTTGAACCCAAGTCCCCTGGATCAAGAGCCAAGAGTTTTATCCCCTAGACCACCACCCAAATTAATTTGTCAAGGTCCATGTTTTTATACCGAAGAAAAAGACTTATAGCACGTAACAACGAACTATTCTCATTCGCAATTCACATGAAGATGAACCATATATTTTTAATTTAACAAACACACCAGAATCTAAACATTCTATTTATATTTTCTTAACCGATAACATTCGTATATTATCTACAGAACTAAACGAGTCCTAGTGGGTTAATTATACCATACACACAAATTTTCAGTTTACGCTACTGTGAATTGAAACAAACTGATATGAAAAGTAGAAACATTTGATAATGATAATTGTTTCTTGAACATTGATGTCAAACTCCACATCAAATAATAAAACGTCTGCTTTTTAGAAGTTTTATTATATTTCGTCTGTCCAAGGCATAATCAAATATTAATTCATATCTTATATTAATTAAATGTTAGTAACATTTAATAATAACTTACACAGGCAAGTAATAAATAGACCTTTTTAGTCGTATTATTCATTTGATAATGTCTCAGAAAGGCGAAACATGTCATTCCCATAAATTGTAATAATACTTCTAGAAAACGGACGTTTTCATTTGTATTAATTGTGTAAATAAACCTTAATTTAAAAATCGAATAACCTTACTACGTACGATTAAATTCCAGTTATTAACAATGTAATAATTTTTAAATAATTATTAAATTAAACGATATTTTTTAACTACTTCCACTTTTGTCTCTATTTCGACAGACAGTCTGTTGATGCCAGCGGGCCTGGCTAAACAGGTCGTTGTCGAAATAAAGTCAAAAGTGGAAGTGGTTTAATTACATCGTTTTATTTAATTATTATTTAAAATGAACTACCATCAAGAGATTTCAGTAAAATCATTTGATTATCTTAATCATTTTTACATTAGAATTCACGTGAAAATAAAATGGCGATAGATTAGCTACCTATTACTTGTCAAAAGAATTAATGTAATAGCCAAAATGATGAAGAATAATGAAGTAAGAAAGAAATGTGAGGCGGATAAATGCGTGATAAATAAAATTAAGAAAGGGTCACTACGATGGTTTGGACATATGGAAAGAATGGATGAGGGAATAATGGTTTAAAAGATATATATAAGTAGTGTGAATGGAAAAGAAGTCGAGGAAGGCCAATGAAGACACGCATGACCAAATTAATTAACAACTAATGGCTTCCATGTTCGAAGATGGAACAATCGACGAGTGTGCATGTCACGATGTTAGTTATGGCAGGATAGAACAATGTAGCGATATTCCATCCTGCCTACCCCTCCGTGGAAACGGCGTGATGGTTAGTTAGTTAGTTAATTGTCGTATAAATATTTTCAATAAATATATTAGCTATCACGTATGCTCCAATAACATAACAATATTAGAAGTTTACAAAATACGAATAAAAATATATGTATTCTAGAAGTTTAATTGTATTTTAATTTCTGGGAACGTCTTAAAGGCGGGCCACACTGTGATAAACAAGCTGGTTTGAAACCAAAATTTGTATACTGAATGTTATTACTCAAACTTAAACCATGTTCTAGACGTAGTAAAAACGTCGATTTTAGTTAAACCGCGGATGTTTCTGCATACGGTTATCCTTTCAAACTATTCAACAAACATGGTACGTTTATCTCTCTTCCTCGCATTATTTTACCCGGCGTAGAATGAGATAGATAGTCTGGCTCGTTGGTTGGAAACCGATGTTTATCACAGTCTGGCCCGCCTTTTACTAAGGCATCGTTATATTTTATAGTGGTAAATATAATAATAATCATTATAATGTAAAGCATGTAATTTTATATAATATAAATAAATAAATAATACGAATAAAAACGTATGTTTTATAAAAACTTTATCATATTTTATGTAAGTGACATGTTTCGCCTTGCTAAAACATTATCAATGTAACATGTCAATATCGAAAAGTGTCAATCCTACAAAATATAAAAAAATATGCCTTTTCATTCGCATTAATTATTTGATATGAATATAACATCATTGTTCAATAAATATAATAAAACTTCTCAAAATTAATATGTTTTCTTTAACATCAAATTATCCTTCGATGTTTCACTTTATTAAAACTAAGTAATCATCACGCCGCCTCCCCGAGGGGGTGGGCAAAAAGAATGGAACGCCACACTGTTCTGTCCTGACATACTTCTCTCGATTCCTCTACATTCATACATCTTGTCATCCACGCACGTCGATTCCTCCGATTCCTCACGTGACCGACATTCAATATTTGATTGATTTGATCGTGCCACGTTTTCCTCGGCCTTCTTTTGTTTCTAGCTCCGTTCACACCGTTAACATATATCATCTTTACCATTCTGTCTTCACTCATTCTCTCCACGTGTCCAAACCAGCTTGATGACCCTTTCATTATTTTGTTCATAACACTTTCATTCGCACCACATGCACTTCTTATACTTGCATTTGACACTCTATCATATACAGATCATATACAGATTTACCACACATTCGTCTTAGAGATCTCATTTCTACTGCATTTATTCTACTTTAATCCTTCTTTTGCTAGTTCCATGCTTCATTTCTATGCATAAGGGTCGGCATTTTATTAAAGTATTCTTTATTCAAAATTCTCTATACCAATTTTATAAAGCTATAGTATATATTTTGTTTTCACGTTATTTTAGGTGTGTAAATATAATACAAAATTTATTTTAAAGGTTCACCGTTAAGGCTTATATTAAAATAGGATCAAAAGAGTTTTTGACTGATTTAGTAGGTTTTTCAAGACAGGCGCGATTTATTATAGGAATATTTTTAAATAACGCACGTATCAGAACTTATCACCTCCATTATGTATGGATGCGCGCCCCAGGACACGACATAAGCAGAGAAGTGTGATAAATGTTATAGAGACGAGATAACTTATATAAGTATTCACGGAAAGAAAAATAATGACAGATTCCGAACACAAATCATTCTAAATATTAAGAGACAGTATTTGAAATACGTTTTTTGGAAATCATGAAATAAAAAATTAAGATAGGCGGTGTTTTATTACGAAACTAACTAACTAAACTTCGAAGGGATGGGCAGAAAAAAATAACTGCCACACTGTTATTATCTGCCAAATTTCTCTCACCTCTTTAACATTCATACATCGTGCCACGCACGCACGTCGATATCTACGACTCCTCACGTGGCCAACATTTAATATTTGTCCCCCTTGGTAGTATGATAGCAGGCTCGGAAGGTACGGAGGAAGATGTAGCCAGCAAACTCAACAAGGCAAGGAGAGCTTTCGCTATGCTTCGCCCTATATGGCGTTCCAGTATCATTTCGAGAAAGTTCAAACTCCAAATATTCAGCAGTAGCATTAAAAGCATACTGCTGTACGGATGTGAGATTTGGAAATCTACCGCGGAAGTTATTGGTAAACTCCAGGTGTTTTTAAACAGGTGCCTTCGCTCAATATTCTAGATCTATTGGCCCCAAACAGTGTCAAATGCCGTTCTCTGGACCATAATTAATATAAATTCTACTGCACAGTCTTCAAAGCGCAACATGGAATGGCTCCAAATTATATATCCGAACTCTGTATAACGGAGAGCCTAAATACAAGGAAATCCACACTTAGCTCGGCGAACTCCGCGGCAATAGGAAGATTAGTTGAGCCAAAGCGTTGCCATAGTACAAATTTCGGGGATCGAGCGTTTGCGGTAGCCGGTCTATCAGCTTGGAACAATCTTCCTTTACACCTCAGATGCATAAATGATCCGACGGACTCATTATTCACGGATCAGATTCATATTTCATACCCAATTTAAAACTTGCATATATTGTTATATTATAATTTCTAATCGATCGCGAATATCAATCAGATGCAGCGTTCACATTTAGATTTAAAACACGTCTTAATGCACCTTTGAGGAGATTACATCACAAAAACGGCGCTTTTAAAGTTAGCATATTATTATTATTATTATTATTATTAACCTAATGGATTGTCCATACTGTACACTCCTTTTTTTTGTCAATGATAATAATAATAATAATATGCTAACTTTTAAAGCGCCGTTTTTGTGATGTAATCACCTCAAGGGCGCATTAAGACGTGTTTTAAATCTAAAAATCTAAATGTGACCGCTTAAAAACGATCGGTTTAAAAGTATAGTAGAACAAAGTATAAATGTTTAAATTGGGTATGAAATATGAAAAAGATGGGTTTTCAATTTAGATCTGAAATCTGTCGGATCATTTATGCATCTAAGGTGTGAAGGGAGATTGTTCCAAGCTGATGGACCGGCTACCGCGAACGCTCGATTACCGAAATTTGTACTGGGGCAACGCTTCGGCTCAACTAATCTTCCTATTGCTGAGGAGTTCGCCGAGCAAAGTGTGGATTTCCTTGAATTCAGATATATAACTTGGTGCCATTCCATGTAGCGCTTTGAAGACTGTCCAGCAGAGTTTATACTGGATTCTTTCTGGACTTTTAAGCCAGTGAAGTTCTTTGAGATGTTGTGTTATATGGGACTTTTTTGGAGTATAAGGACTAATATCTCATTTTGTTTTGTCTTTGTGGTGTAGGATTTGGCTGATTTTATTTTCTCAAATGGCGTCGGGTGTTTTAGTAATACGACACGTTGGGGTACCATTCTCGTCCATACCCATTTAAGTAATTAGAATCCAACATGAGGAATTCGTCAAAATTACAGTGATGGGTACATTTAATAAGAAATTTGTATAAAAGATTCAATATACGATGTTTTCAGATGCTTTTTATGTATATCTTCTAAGAAAACTAATAACGTTTTAAGAAATGATGTAAATATTCTCGATAAGAAGGTTTGCAATAATAAAAACACGACAAAAAGTTAAAGGGTGTTTTTTTTTAAAGTATACAAATTTATATTATAAAAAAACACATTAAAATAATTTTAATGTCTATGATATTGATATTTTTTAATAGATAAACTTATGCTATTATTGTTTAAATATAATTTCGGGCATATAAACGCCACGGTTAGCTCGAATGAAGCACAATCGTGAAGTCCAATTTTCGACAACTTTATCGAGCAACTGGGCCGTATACCGGCAATAATGCGGCGAATGTTGACTTTCAAATGGTCCAACGTCACTGGTTTACCAGCATATACTAGTGACTTCGCATAACCCCAAAGAAAGACAAGTAAGCTGATGGTGTGAGATCACACAATCGTGGAGGCCAGTTCACAGGTCTATTACGTGAAATTATGCGCTCACCAAACGTTTTCCGCAATAAATTGATGGTGGCACCCGCCGTGTGGCATGTTGCGCCATCTTGTTGAAACCACAGCTCTGTCACATCAATGCCATTCAAATGAGGTACGAAGAAATCAGTAATCATGGTTCTGTAGCGCTCTCCATTTACCATAACATTCTGGCCGGTATCGTCTTTAAAAAAATATGGGCCAATGATTCCACCCGCCCTTAAAGCACACCAAACAGTGACTTTTAATGAATGTAAGGGCGTTTCGACAAAGACTTCTGGATTTTCTTCACTCCAAATTTGGGAATTCTGCTAATTGACATAGCCATTTAACAAAAAATGTGCCTCATCGGTGAACAAAATTTTGCGTTGAAAAAGAGGATCAAGCTGAATATTGTTTTCGGTCCATTCACCGAACCTACGACGCGCATAATGGTCACGCGGTTTCAAACACACACAATTTATTTTTTATCAAAATTGGTCCAGCCGTTTAGGAGGAGTTCAACTACATACGCTCGTGCATAAGAATTATGTATATAATGATAGCGCTTTTATGACAATAAAAATATCTAAGTGGGTAATGAAATTTCGGGTTTGTTAAGTGGGCCTGTTCCGAATGGTTGACGATTGCTGGTCTTGCCAAGATTTCGTTAGCTGTTAAATAACGTTACAGTCAAAATAAATTATATAAATCATATTTAAAAGTTATTTATGGGAGTAGTTCATAGTGGATGCCTGAACGAACATTGGTGTTGAACAAAAGGCTGGTGGGGTAAAAATGTAAACGGTGCTTAATTGAACTTAGTTATTGGAAACAAAATAAAAATATATTATTGGTGCTAAAATTCAAAACACTGTTATAATATCACTATTTCTTTTTATTCACTAAGAGTGTCGCGACAGCTGTTTCGCTAACCGATATTGGCATCACCAGGTGTTACAATAAACTAAAAACTGATGATGCCAACATCAGCTGTCGCGACACTCTCAGTGAAGAAAAAGAAATTGTGATACTATAACAGTGTTTTAAATTTTAACAGTAATAATATTAAAGTATCATGGTGTTTCGGCCAAAACAATGGACTATTTAAAAAAATATTCTAATAATCGAAATTGAAGTGAAGCAAGCGACAGAAGACTAATAAGAGCAGTATAAATGCGGTTGATATCATATTAAATACGAATGAAAACGTCTGTTTTATAGAAGTTTAATTATATTTTATAGGAATGACATGTTTTGTCTTGTAATCATCAGTGTGATGTTTTATAAAGGCGAAATATATCATTTCCATAAAATGTAGCTTGTAGAAAATATATGTTTTCATTTGTATTAATTATTTAATTGTAATTTTACTTCCCTGTTTAAGAAACAATAAATAATACGTAGATATCCCTTAGACGTGTGTGTGTGGTAAAATGATGAATGATAGAATTTCAAATGTTGATATCAAGAAAAAACGTAGAACGGATGAAAGTATTATGAACAAAATAATAAAACGATCACTATGTTTGTTTGGTCTTTGGAACGCAGAGTATGAAGAAATAATTGCTTTAAAATGTTTATGATATCGTTGTGAATGGAGTGTGGATTAGATTAGAGGTAGACCAAGAGAAAACATGGCAATAGCAAATAAATAAATTTTTTAAGGTCCGCAACAACAACAGCAAACCATCACGCCGTTTCCCCGGAAGGGGTAGGCAGAGAGAATGGACCGCCACACTATTCTATCCTGACATACCTTTCTAGATTCCTCCACATTCATACAGTGAGTCATACACGCACGTGGATTCTTCCGGCTTCTAACAAGACCAACCTTTAAAATTTGATTTATTTGGTCTTGCCATATTTTCCTCGGACTACCTCGACTCCGTACTCTATTTACATGGTTTACGTATACTTTGTTAACCATTATTTTTTACCCATAGGCTCATGATTTCATAATTTTGTTCATAATACCATCTTCCGCCCTACATTCCTTTCTAATATAATAAAAGCATTTGAGATGCTGTCGTACATCGTTCTACCACACATACGTCATCTCTACCGCATTTATTCTACTCTCATATTTCTTCTGCCAGTTTCATGCTTCGCTTCCATACATAAGGGTTGGGAACAGAATTGCATTGTGAACGGCCATTTTCGCTTTCATAGATAAATTCTTGTTTCCAATAACTATTTGTAAAGCTCCATTCACTTTGTTACCCCCACCAACCCTTCTTTCAACATCAATATGAACATGTTACCTTAATAACACCTTTGACTTTCCGACATTCATCATTAAATTGTTTGACTCGCATACCTCATACATTATTAGGTCCGCAATGTTAAAAAAACGAGGAATCGACTTGTTTGTGTGACTCGAATGAATGTGGAGGAACTGAAATATGTTAGTCAGGATAGGATAGGGCGGTTGAATAATTCTGCCTACCCCACCGGGAAAAACGTTATGATGGTTTGTCATTGTTCTTATATAAAATCAATATATTTGTTTAAATTTACGAAACTTGTAGTAGTGATTTTTTAAATTAATTAAAACTAATTAAAACTATGGTATTTAATTACTAATTCCTCATTTCGAAAGCGACCGGTTTCGCCAGGTTTGCTTATTTTGACAGACGTTGTTGATCTACGCAAACCTGTTTATTTTATAAAGTTAATATCATTTTTATATGCATTATTTAAAATTTATTTATTATTTCTTGAACAATTTTATAAATCTCCATATCAAATAAATAATATGAATTAAAAAGTCTGCTTCTAGAAGTTATATTATATGTTATGTGAATGACATGTTTCGCCTGTATAAAGCATTATTAAATGTCATTTAATAAAGGATTAGACAGGCGATACATGCCATTTATATAAAATATAATAACACTTCTAAAAACAGACATTTTAATTCGTATTAATTTCAAAATTTCAAATATTCGAATTTTAAACAAAACAGTCCTTCCATGACTCCACTTAAAAACGTGGTTAGTCCGTTATGTTTTTTTCCCGTTTGATAGTACAATTTCATTGATTTCCTGTTTTAAAACATCTTCATTTTACTACTGACAAAAATACTTCAAAAAAAACAAATAAAAATCGACCTTGCTAACAATAAACCAAACAAAACTCTACTATTTTATAACCGAAGCATTCGGCCATAAAATTTTACAGCTTCCTTCATTATTACAATATTTTTAAATTTGGAATCTAAATTAAATAAAAGCACTCTTAAAAGTAATTTTTAATTATTAAAGTTCCAACATTCGAAAGTGCCCGTATTTAACGACATTTTAAAACAATAAAAAATCGACTCTCGAAGAATGTTTTTAATGGAGTTAGCATTTGAATATTTTTTTTAATAATTTTTTATTCTCTATTCAACTGATACCTAAAAACTAACTAACTAACCATCACGCCGTCTCGCTGAAAGGGTAGGCAGAAAGAATGAAATGTCACACTTTTACTGATGCGGCACTTCATCCTTCTCTTTTCGCCCCGCGGGAGACGCGATGTGATGGGTTGCGAACCTCAGTTTTAATCACTAAATAACGAAACATTGTTTTTATGTTATTTACAAAATTTACAATATTCGATTTTCCAGCATATCTTTATAACAATACTATCTAACTAACCATCATGCCATTTCCCCGGAGGGGTAGGCAGAGAGGATAGATCGCCACAATTCTCTGTCCTGGCATACCTCTCGAGCTTCCTCTAAATTCATAAATCGTACCATGCACATCATCATCAGCCGTCTGCCATCCACTGCTGAATGTAGGCCTCTCCCAAAGCCCGCCACCGCCCCCTGTGCATTGCCGCTCCCATCCATCTATGTCCAGCAATCCTCTTCAGATCGTCGGTTCATCGGGCAGTACCACGCACGCACGTCGATTATTCCGACTTCGAATGTGACCGCCTTTTAGTAATTGATTAATTTGGTCATGCCATGTTTTCCTCGGTCGTCCTCGGCTTCTTTTTCCACTCACGCTGCTTGTGTACAACTTTTTAACCATTCTACTCTCATCCATTCGTTCCATATGTCCAAATCATCTCAGGGATCCTTTTTTAATCCATTTTATCCATGATGCAGTCATCTGCCTTACATTTCTTTCTTATTTCATCGTTCGGTATTCTATCATACAACGTTTTCTCGCACATTATTCTATGTGATCTCATTTCTACGGCGTTTATCCTTCTTTTGCCAGCTCCAAGCTTCACTGTATTTTTCAGAAGTTTTATTACATGTTATATAATTTAATGTTTTGCTTGCTAGGGCATTATCAAATAATTTATTTGACAATGATTTAGCAAGGCGAGACATGTCGATCCCACAAGACATAATAAAACTTCTAGAAAAAAGACTTTTTTTTCGTAATTATTGTGTTTTAAAGAGACATTTTATAATGCCTTAAAAAGCCGATACATGTCATACCCATTTAATACAATAAGACTTCTAGAAACAGATAACAGATGTTTTCATTCGTATTAATTATTTAATCAAATCAAATCAAATCAGCTTTTTTTCTCAAAAGATATTACAAACAACAATTATAGTTTAAGGCATCTATTGAGAACAGGTTAAACATAAAAAATATTTATTACCAGGAACACATGAGAGATGGTTCGACATTAGGAATACATAATACTCTCCAAAGTCAAGAGTATTTGTCTTCTGAACGTACTTTCACGAAAATGAAAGACGTCGATCTCCGAAGCGACCATGTTCAGCAGTTTTATTGCTCTCCCCACCGGCATCACCAGAGGCAGGTTGGTTCTGCATGCTGGGAGATAAAACAGTCTGTGCTGAAAATATGTATAATATGTACTTCTACATCACAATTCAAGTAACAATAAGTTTTCATTCATATTAATTATTTAATATGCAGTTTTACATAATTGTTCAAGACACAATAAACTATTCTTTTTTGATAAAGCTACATCTAGAAGAAACAGGAATTTGAAATCTTTATTTAAAAAATATGAATTAATTTACTATCACGCCATATCACCGAAAAGCTTGAGTAGAGACGATGGTTTATCCATATTATAATTCTGACACATTTCTAAAAGATCTTTTAAGTTCATACATCGTATTGTGCACGCTCAAATGCGCGATTTTTTTTTAATTGATTTGATTTATTGAAGTTCAAAAACATTATATACTTGGAACACAATAAGCAAGCGTTTTAAAATTTAAAAGATATATTTTCAATTTGTTTGGCAATCAAGAATCAGTTCGTTGCCAGAAAATTGTAAACGTGTAATAAATATCTACGAGTATGCATACATTATCCTACTACATGTCCCAAAATTACGAAACTAAACATTCATTAATTTCAATTAAAGCTCTTCCTTTGTCAATTTAAAACTATTTTGAAAACATAATTTCTAAACACATTGTTTTCGGACATTTAAATGTAAACCTATTGGTTTGGATATACTGAACACATAAAGAACGAGTGTAAGAAAGTATAAATTAACGATATGAATGTATAACAGTGTCGAGGAAAACAAAGCGTGACCAAATTAATCAAATTGTAGAAGTCAGCCACGCTAAAAATCGGAAAAATAGACACACGTATACCGTGCTAGAGGATGTTGGTCTTTATATCCCTGATATATTTCTCTGACAGCGACAGCACAGATTGTTTTTTCTTACCGGCCACCAGAACCAATCTGCCTCTGGTGACACCGGTGGGAAGAGCAATTAGTCTGCTGAACGCGGTCTCTTCGGAGATTGACGTCTTTCATATTAGTGAAGGTACGTTCAGGAGACAAATACTCTTGGCTTTAGAAAGTATCTTGTCTTCCTAATGTCGAACCATCTCTAATGCGTTCCTGGTACTATGTTGTATTTTTAATATTTTATCTATACTCAATAGATGCCTTACACATTTTCCTGTTTGTGATGTCTTTTGAATTAATAAACTGATTTGATAGTCCATTGTTTTGGCCGAAACACTATGATATTTTAACATTTTATAACTGTTAATTCAAAAACTTTGTTTCATATCACAAATTGGATTTATTTTACTTTACGACAGCTGTTTCATCAACCAATGTTGACATCATCAGGTGTTACAAAAATATATTTTTCAAATGTCATTGATACATATTTGATATATACAAACATTTGATATATATTTTTGTAATACCTGATGATGTCAACATTGGTTGATGAAACAGCTGTCGTAAAGTAAAATAAATACAATTTGTGATATAAAACAAGGTTTTTGAATTAACAGTTATAAACTGATTTGATTTAATTTGACTCGTTGTATGAATGCGGAGGAAGCTAAAGAGTTCTGTCATAATAATGTAGTGTGGTGGTTCATTCTTTCTACTTGAAAGGGACCAGAGAGACGGCGTAATGTTTGTTGTTGTAAACAACGAGTTACGAAAGGGAAAATATATTGATTCGTAACGTGTCGAAAACCATTTAACCTTCTCCTTTATAAAGATCTCAGATTTGGTCCTGTCTTGAATACCTTTAGCTTTCTTTCCGTCGTTTTGGTAGTCATCCTGGCGGTCGATCTGTCCTGCATTAGACCCTTTCAGAAAAACTATTCTTCTTATTCTTAGTGTAGTTTTTGTGGCTTGTTTCTTAAGAGGAATTGGCCTCCTGCGAGGTCGACTCCTAGCTGTCGATCCTCTTTGGTGGTCTGCCCGGGGGTCGTATACCTTGGGGTTGGCCGTGCAACAAAATGAAGGGGACTCTGGATGGATCTATTCTTCTCACATGTGCATACAAGTATCTTCTCCTTTGCTTTTCCCATCTAACGACATCCTTGCATATTTCCATTATCCTTGAATTCCTTAATTTATCTAGTAGTGTCTTGACAGATATGTTACTAAGCGTCTTCATTTTATGATTGTGGTGTCCGCCCTGCACTCGATCCCATGTCATGATGGGTCGCAGACAAGTCTAATAAATTCTAACTTTGCTGCTGATCTTCATGTCAGAGTTTTTACAAATTTAATTCTTCAAACACCCCGAAACGACAGCCTTGTTTACTTGACCCTTCACTTCACACTGTAGATCCTTTTGCCCACACGAGTCCGCATCCAGAAAACTTTTTTATTTTATTTAAAAAATGCTAGATAGACTACATCACGCCTTTAAAAAATACAACATGACGATCTCTACCGAAAAAATAAAATGTATGACCTTTTCCAAAACACCCAAAACATGTATCCTGGTTATAGAAAATCAACCCATAGAACAGGTCAGGACCTTCAAGTATCTAAAGCATAGACCTGTTGGGAGGAGCTGATCTGCGTGAAGAAATACAAACCCAAGTAAACAAGGCAGCTGTAATCTCTGGCGCTCTAAAATCCACAATATGGAAAAACAAAGACATGGCCATTAAGAGTAAGATGAGAATCTATAAAGCATGCGAAAGACCAATAATAACACATTGCGTCGAAGCAAGGACCCAGTAAGAGACCCAGGACACAGTAAGGACCAAACAAGTTTTGAGGACTTCCGAGATGAAGATACTGAGGACGATAGCAGGCAAGACGCTGAGAGATCGCGTGAGGAATACCAGAATAAGAGAGATATATAAGGTTGAGGATATTATAAGTTGGAGCAGACAGCGAAAAAGCGACGGGCATGTTCAAGGAATGGACACCATCAGACTCCCCTATATTGCGTTACATCAGCCTAATGGGACTCGTCCTAGTGGAAGACATCCTAAAAGATGAAAAGACAGCTGGGAGTCTACCTCACAGGAGCAGCAACACTCTGGAAAACAGATCACATAGGTCTGTAGACCTTGTTGTAACAAGAAAGATGTAATGTTATTTATAACATCAGATTTATAAATGCCGCAGTTAATCTGCAAAATGGTAATCCAACACAGGATAATCGAGATCCTACTATAACTACGAGAAGTGTCCATTGTGACATTGATTCCGCTTCAGTTTTACAAAGTATTTCTCTCCAGTTTTTGAAACGTCTCGAATTTTAACTATGCAGTTAAGTAGTCTTGTCAGACACGATAGTTTTTATTATCAATTTAACACGAGATGTTATTCTTTTTTAAAATATAGCGGAACTAACTCACATGTCTCAACACGGAACAGATGTCAGACTAAGAGCTGATTAACAGTATCATAAATGATGAGGCGTTTGCTACAAGAATTAGCACTGTTTCCAGAGATTAGTTTTGTAGTTCACTGGGATATATGGTTTACACGAGTTACCTTGAAGAAGTATTCGAAACCGATAAGTTATTTATAAGAATAATATTTATAAATTGGATAAATTAATATATACAACAACAACAACAAACCATCACGCCGTTTCTCCGCAAGGGTAGGCAGAGAGAATGGCCCGCCACACTACTCTAATCCTGACATACCTCTCTAGCTTCCTCCACATTCATACATCGAGTCATACACGCACGTCGATTCTTCCTGTTTCTGACATGACCAAACTTTAATATTTGATTAATTTAATCATGCCATGTTTTCCTCGGTCTATCTTGACTCCTTACCCCATTTACATCGTTAACGTATACTTTTTTAACCATTCTTTCTTCACCCATGCGCTCCATATGTTCGAACCAACGCAGCGATCCTTTCATAATTTTGTTCATAATACCTTCTTTCGCTCTACATTCCTTACTAATATCAGCATTTGAGATTCTGTCGTACATCGTTCTACCACACATACATCTGAGGGACCTCATCTCTACCGCATTTATTATGATCTCATCTTTCTTCTGCCAGTTCCATGCTTCGCTTCCATACATAAGGGTTGGGACCAGAACTCCATTGTGAACGGCCATTTTAGCTTTCATTGATAAATATTATTAATATAAATTGAATAGGTACGAATGAAAACATCTGTTTTCTAGACGTTTTATTATATTTTATGTGAATGACATGTTACAATAATTGATCCTTGCAGTTGTTTATCTTTTATTAATAGTCATTAAAAAATTTCTTTGTATATTATGCATTTAAGCTGAACTGAGCTAGATCAGTCAAGCTCTGGGGTCCATGGGCAATCTATTTATGTTCCCACATTCGCCTTACAGTTGAGGAAACCGTGGAAAACATGTTATTCACATAAAATATAATAAAACCTCTATAAAACAGACGTTTTCATTTGTATTAATTATTTAATATGGAGTTTTACATCGTTTAAGAAACAATTAATATATTTTAAATTATATTATGTTTTCAATAATTTTATATTTACAGAGTAAGTCAAAGTCAATACAATAATGAAAGAGTAGTTAAGATGATTTTGACACATGGAAATAATGAATGAAGAAAAAAATATAACGACGTGAATGTAGACAAAATGTAACGACGTGAACGGAGCTGGAAATAGAGGAAGGCTTAGGAATACATGGGACGATCAAATCAAGCAAATATTCAATGTAGGTCACGTAAGAAGTCGGAGAAATCCACTTGCGTGCATGACACGATGCATGATTGTAGATAAATCGAAAGAAATATGTCATGACAGAATAATGTGACTGTACATTATTTTTCGTGGTAGTTATTGAGTGAAAAATTGTTATAATATAATACACTTGTCAAATTTGTACGAGTATATAAAACAATTTTTTTTATAAACACCTCCAGCTTTCGGTTTCGCTCCCACCGGAGCATCGTTGGGTTAACAGATTCTACTAAATGTAAAATTAGAGAACAACATAAAAAATAAATATAAAATGGAGGGTAGAAAAAGTGCACGAGGGCAAATAGGATGGTAGAACGGTTAGTCATGAACATTGGAGAATAACTATGGAGAATTTCTAATTAATATTCTAGTGGCACAGAGGGGAGTTAAATTGTTTATTTGTAGTTATTGGGAGAGTATTTGAAATTTATTAAATAATGTATTATTATATGTTATAATGTGACACTCTGAATCGACTGCTTCATACGAAAATTAGTAAGTTAGTTAGTTATCGAAGATTTCTTACTTCATCTTAAGAAAAACTGTAATAATTTTTAGTTTTCATTATTTTCTCGATATTGAAGGTATAATGTATTTGAAAAGTGTCTAGATAAATATACCAGCTATCATGATAAATGATATTATGAACCGAGTTTGTAACATTAGTAAATCTAATAAAACAAATATTTATAATTCATAATATTATAAAATACTACTCGAATATTTTTTGCCAAAAGACTTTAACCGCAGTACATATTCATAGTTTAATGTATCTATTTGAGAATAACTTAAATACCAGGAACGCATGTAAGGTGGTTTGGCTTTGCTAATATAAACGTTATTAACTGAAATTTCTTCATAGATGTTCATTGTAAGCTTGCTCTCGTCTTAAACCAGAAAACAGCAGCGAGAATGGAATTAAACTAGATATATATTATTAATGAATAAATTACTATTATTATAATTTTCACTATCGAACTATGGAAGACGAATACTGTAAGTTAAGAGGATTTGTCTTCTGAACGTATTTTCCCTAATTGTACAATACCATAACATATCATTGTGGTGGTTAGTCAAAGTATGGGAAAGATTCCAGCGCTGTTTTGATAAATAATTTATATAATTATATTCATTTAATCATATCCACAAGCCAGCTTAATGAGTTCTCTTAGACGAATGTGTGAAAATCTGTGTATGATAGAGTGTCGAATGAAAATAAAAGAAGCGAATGCAGTGCTAATGTAAGTGTTATGCATCATCATCGGCTCTCCATGTTGTCTGTTCCAACACTGAGTAGGCTCTTCAGGATATCGATAATGTATTTGTTGAGGCGTACGAAATGATGGGACTTCGGGTTAATATTGGAAAAACTAAAGTCCTATATCGAAAAGAGCTCATTGCTGAGATCACTAAGACGAATGTGCAAAAATTTGTGTATGATAGAGTGTCGAATGAAAAAAAAAAGTGAATGCGGTGCGAATGATGGTGTTATTGTTAATGAAAGTTACAGTAAGATGGTTTGAGCACATAGCAAGAATTTTATAACTGTTAATTCAAAAACTTTGTTTTATCTCACAAATTGTATTTATTTTACTTTACGACTTTAACTTTTAAAGAATGATTAAATATACTCGTATAATATTTTTATTGGTTCTTATAACAATGATGTAAAACTTCATATTATATAATTAAAACTTAAAATGGGGAAACATGTCATTCCCATAAAATATATTATAATAAAATTTCTAGAAAACTGACGTTTTCATTCGTATTAATTAAAGAAAGAACGGTAAAAAAATATTGATTACTGTTAAAATTTAAATTATGTGTTAAAATTTATAACACTGTTATAATATCACAATTTCTATTTATTCACTGAAAGTATCGCGACAGCTGTTTCGCTAACCAATGTTGGGATCATCAGGTGTAACAATAAATTATATTGTAACACCTGATTATGCCAACATCGGTTGGCGAAACAGCTGTCGAGACACTCTAAGTGAATAAAAAGAAATTTTGATATTATAACAGTGTTTTAAATTTTAACAGTAATAATATTGAAGTATCATATTGTTTCGGCCAAAACAATGGACAATTTAAAATATTGATTAATGATGTAAATTGAACTTGAAATCGAGGTAGATTGAGGAAAACTTTGCACGATCAAATATAAAAAAAAATTTAATGTCGGCCACTTGAGGAGTCGGAGAAATCGACCTGCGTGCATGACACGATGTATCTGTGTATGATAGCGTGTCGAATGTAAATAAAAGAAGCGAATGCAGTGCTAATGAAAGTATTATAAACAAAATAATGAAAGGAACAGTAAGATGATTTGGACAAATGGAAAGAATGATTAAATAAATAATGTTTTAATTGTATCTCAATAGAGACGAAGACGCAAACTGGAAACTGAACATAGATGATCAAGGTGTTTACAGGACTTATGACCTGTCATTGGTTGGGTTAAGCGCACGCTTTATGTAATTACAACATTCCCCATTCCACCTTTGTTATTTGTGATCATGCATGACAAATTTTTTGGAAGATGTATATATACTTCAAAATCCATATTTATCTTCACGTGGCAGTTTCAGTCAGCCATCTATGTAGATTTGGTTGCACTAGTGAATTTTTTCAAGAATTAACCTATACAACCGACCCACTAACGCCATCTATGGAGAATGATTTTCGGCATTTAGCAAACTACCTTATTAACACAATGTGAAGGCTGTTGACCAACATATTGTTAGAAGCCGCTAGGAGTATTATTCCATTCTATATGCCAGAGAATTTTGACCAGAATATTTGAAGACCAAATATTTGTGAATGTATACTTATACCTGTATACAAATCCTGGATTTACACCAAAGGGTGGTTAATTCAAATTTTAATTGTATCTCAATAGAGACGAAGACGTAAACTGGAAACTGAACATGGATGATCAAGGTGTTTACAGGACTTATGACCTGTCATTGGTTGGGTTAAGCGCACGCTTTATGTAATTACAACATTCCCCATTCCACCTTTGTTATTTGTGATCATGCATGACAAACTTTTGGAAGATGTATATATACTTCAAAATCCATATTTATCTTCACGTGGCAGTTTCAGTCAGCCATCTATGTCGATTTGAATAAATAAATAATAATAGATATAAATAAATAATGTATTTATTATTTCTTTTATTTTATGTTTTATTTTATTTTATGGGAATGACATGTTTCGCCCTTCTAAGGCATTATCAAATGACATTTATTAATGCCTTAGAAGGGCGAAACATGTCATTCCCATAAAATATAAAAAAACTTCTAGAAAACTGACGTTTTCATTCGTATTGATTAAATAAAGAGTGGTAAAAGAAAATTGATTAATGATGTAAATGGAACAAGAAATCGAAGTAGATTGAGGAAAACTTTGCACGATCAAATAAATAAACATTTGAATGTCGGCCACGTGAGGAGTCGGAGATATCGATGTGGGTGCATGACACGATGTATGAATATTGAGGAATCGATAGAAGTATGTCAGGAAAGAAAAGTGTAGCAGTCCATTCATTACGTCTACCCCTTCGGGGACACGGCGTGATGGTTAGTTTTTATACCAGCCAGCGCATCATGTCAGTTAACCAAGAAATGAATAATTAGCTGAAACAGTGAAAACATTTATGCATAGCCCGATATGTGGCGGGCCTTTGCCGTAAAATGATAATATCCGGTTGCAGAGTGGAAGCGAAAGATATTTAGTTTGACGAGAAATTACGTAAAGGAGCAGTCAAATAAAAGCGACAAAGCTACATCAAGTTTTATTACTCCTCATCCTATGGCCTATACAATTAATTAATATATCCGTGATGTACTATTAAAACCCAGCATGTTATCTTCTAGCTATTATAGCTACTATATATTCTAATATTTCCGAAATACCTTTTAACCGTCGCGTTGCCATGTGGTCAATTGAGTTTCCACTGCCAATTTAAAGTTGATTTTCTTAAAACCTATGGACCCTAATATTATAAAAAAAAATTGTAATCCTCCATTGAAGTGTTCTCAATATTTCGTAATAAAAAAAAAGCAAAAAATTACTTCCTTCATCCCAAAAAAAAAAAATTTTTAAGACTGCCCTCACCTTCATTCGTGTTAAGGTAGAATTTGTTTTGCTAATATTTACAACTTTATCAAAAGTGACAAATACTTACTCGCTGTTTTGAACGTATTATAAATTATATGTTTGGCCTTTTCTCATAGGTACGTAATAATACCGACTGTGGACGGAAACGCAGCACGCAACTTAATAATATCAAAACTGTGAAAATATTAACACTTTACCAAAAGGGACAAATATTAATACGTACTCATTGTCTTAAACGTACTATACATTTTGCCTAGGTGCCTTTATCATACGTAAAATTATAGCGCCACAGCGCGCGGCGCGCGCGGCGGGGCGAGACAAGTTCATACTTGGTGTCAGTTGCTCATATGCTGTGTCGCATTCTATATCAGAAATCGCATGGTTCCAGAAAAAAAATTAATAATGATATGTTTTTCAAATAATCCATGTATGTTATAGATATCGATCTATTCCTAATGAAATTCCCTACAAGATGACATAAATTAAATTTTGATTCATCTAGTCATATGCTTGATATTTAGATAAAGATAGCGGTAAACTGAATTGACCACATGGGAGCGAGCGTTTTGTTTTGAACACGGTACGTTAAGGGTTAAACTATAATATTAAAGTTGCCTTTGGAAAATTAAAATAAGTTTTTAAAAACAACTAACTACCCATCACGCTGTTTCCCGGGGAGGTAGGCAGAGAGGATGGATCCCAACATTGCTTTATCCTGGCATAATTCTGGCGCCTCTTTTACATTCACACATCGTGACATGTACGCTTGTTGATTGTTCTTACTTCGAACATGGCCGCCTTTCAGTAATTGATTAATTTGATCATGTCATGTCTTCCTTGGCCTTCCTTCGACTTCTTTTCCAATTTACACTACTTGTATACTTGTAGGGACTAGAACTCCATTGTGCACTGCCATCTTTGCTTCAGTCAATATATTTCTATTTGCGGTAATGACTTTGAGTGCACCATTTATTTTGTTTTCAGCTCCAACCCTTCTTTCGATATCTTTCTCCATTCTTTACTCTCTTGTAAACATGCTTCCCAGATAAACAAATTCGGTAACTTGCCCTAATTTTTCAGCGTTCGCACTCATGTCACAATCTGTCATACATTCTTCCTTTTCAAATACCATAACTTTCGACTTTGACACGTTCATCACAAGGTCATATTTATTGCATACTTCGTACATTCTTGACACTAAGATTTGTAAATCTCTTCATGCTGTCAGCGATTAAAACAGCTGTGCTGTTTGCAGGTTCTAATTTTCCTAAAAAGAAAAAGATTCGACGCATATACTTATGATATATAGCGTCATGACCCAAACAGCGCCATTTAAAAAAAATTGTAATTCAGTAATGGATATTTAACTCTTTGATTAAGCACCAATGAATATGGGATATGCAAGATTTTTCCAGAGCTCCATAATATTGTATTCTCTCGTACATAAGAAGCATTTACATAATGAAGTATGGAGAGTCGACTATTTACTATGTATTTTATGTTAATGGCCCATGAAATAATTAATGTTCCCATCAAAATGAGTTATTATATCTTCAAGTGTGCTGATTTTGTTTCTTGAAATAAGAAAATCAAATTGGTTCTTTATTGTTCTCAACAGCCCGTTATTAATATTTGATTTATATTAATTTGCAATGTATGGAAGTGAAGCATGGAACTGGTATATGAAAGATGATAGTAGAACGATGCACTAGAAATTTAATCAATAAGAAAAAGTGTCAAATGCAAATGTAAGTAGTGAATGCCGCGTGAATGAAATGTTTTATAATAATAATTTAATAAAACGATGTTTTTTAACTACTTCCACTTTTCAAATCAAATCAAATCAAATCAGTTTATTTCATCAACAGACATTACAAAATTTATTTTTAAGGCATCTATTGAGAACAGGTAAAATAATATATTATATATAGTATACTACCAGAAACGCATAAGAGATGGTTCAACATTAGGAAGACAGGACACTCTCCAGAATTAAGAGTATTTGCCTTCTGAACGTACCTTCACTAACATGAAAGACGTCGATCTCCGAGGAGACCGCGTTCAGCAGACTAATTGCTCTTCCCACCGGTGTCACCAGAGGCAGATTGGTTCTGGCAGCCGGTAGGTAAAACAATCTGTGCTGTCGCTGTCGGAGATATCTATCGGGGACAAAAAGCCGAACACCCTCCAGTACGGCTGAGTTCTCGAAGTATCCCCTAATTAATCTAAAGAAATGGGTAATTAGATGTCCATCTCTTCGAAGCTGTAGAGAATTGGTTCCGAGCATTCCCAAAAGAAATGCTGTGGGATAGAGCCAAGGATAGCTACCATACTCCCTCATGTAGAGATACCTCAGAAATTTTTTCTGAACCCTCTCCAGCATAATGGAATATCTCGCCTCGTGAGGACTCCATATCACAGAACCACTTTCGAGTCTGCTCCGGACCAATGCGTTGTATAGGACTCTGAGCACATTGGGATCCCTGAAAACTCTGCCGGTCCGGACGATGAAGCCCAACATCTTCAGTGCAGTGCCACTTTTGTCTTTATTTAGACAGCGACCGGTTTCGCCAGGCTCGCTGGCATCGACAGACTGTCGATGCCAGCGAGCCTGGCGAGCCTTGAACTAATCCAAGGACCGGTTAATCAAATGCTGGTAAAGAGAGGTTCTACGGTATATATAAATTTGATCAAAACATAAGTACTCATCTGTATTATTTTTACAACTTTTTTCATTTTATAAACAATGTTTTTGAACGAAGAATTCAATTAACAGTGACCAAAGTGAAGTGTTGTATGAAACATTGTGAAAATGCGAAACTTTGAGTGAAACTTTTTTTAAACAGTTTTAGTATAACTTTAGTGTAAAGTGAAGAAATTAAGTGTTTGATTTAAAACAGTTGGTGAGTAAATTAACAATTTATTTTTATTTTATGAAATGTTGTTTTAAGGGTGGAATTTGAATTTGGAATTTTGTACTTGAGCTTTCTCTTACTGTGCTAAAAAAACGTTTCTAGAGAAGTTAGTATATTAAACAAATTGACTTTCACGCCGTTTCCACGACCTTCGTGGCCGTGGTAAGTGCATTGACTGCCACCCCCAAGGTCCCGGGTTCGATTCCCGGCGACGGCAGTGTGATTGTCACAATGTCTTTCGTGTAGTATTCACATGACAATAAAATGGCGATAGATTAGCTACCTATCAAATGTCACGAGAATCACTATGATAGCTATAACACCCTTTACATCGATTTGGCTCATGCTGTCATGATGTAAAGAGCGATTCAACGAAATAATAATAATTATAATAATAAAAGTAATAAAGGGTAGGCAGAGAGGATTGACCAGCAAACTGTTCTATCCTTAAATAAGTTTAAACACGATAAAGTGTATCGTGTTCATATACACGATATATCCCGATCTACTTACCCGATTTGGTTTTAAATTTACAACAGTTTTCTTCACAATATTATCTACAATGTGACGAAGGCTTTTGTTGACGAAGTTTTATGTTCAAAAGTAAAAAAAATTTAAACTCAAAATTTCAATTGAAAATTTGAGTTTTTTTACTCAAACAGTTGCCATTTCTACATTTTTTTAAATCCATATCCCTACGTCACTCGATAGCTTTCACAATTCTTAATAATAATTTTTTTTTATTATATATTACGGTTAATGTATCATAAAGAAATCATATACACCATCAGCAAGGATTTTCAAAACAGGGCTGTACATATCGACTTATATCTCCGTAATTTTTATTTTTTTTTGTATAATAAAAATACTATGTACGAGTACATGTTAAAACAAATATGGTTTTATTAAATATAATGGCTGTGTTAAAAAAATATATTGTTATACCTATTTTTCGGGGGACCAAGGTGGCGTAACCCTTCAAGGTTAAGACTTTAACAATGTACAATCCATTAAAAAATGCAAAATAATTAATAACACTGTTTTAATTCCACTTTAATTCATTAAATATTATAATAGGTTAAAAAAAAAATTTCACCTTTCCGATGTAACCTCTTCTATCCTCAGGTGTAAATATATTACTACACCTGATATATTTACGCCTGAAAATGCAGGAAGTCACTTTCGAAACATGCTGTGATTAATAATACTGTGATTAATATACAATATTTACGAATTTTTATGAATTAAAACACTGTTTTTCCACTTTTCACTTTATTTTTCTCTGCGTGTTTCGGAGGCTTACACCTTCATCATCGGGAGAACGAGAGAGAAAACTGGAAAATACAGTATTTTAATTCATAAAAAATTCGTCAATATGGAATTCCACAAAATACGATATTTACTCTTTTTTATGAAGTACTTAATTTGTGGTGTGATATTATTAAATAAAATAATAATGCACTTTTATTAATTTGTATAAACACCGCTTTATTTGGTAACACCAACCGGTTTCGCTCCGTAGTAACTAAACACAGTTTACTCTCTCACCCTGACGAAGCTCCGGCGGGAGCGAAACCGGTTGGTGTTATCAAATAAAGTGGTGTTAATACAAATTACTAAAAGTGTATTATAATTTAATTAATATTTATTCTATAAAGATATTTAATAAATATAAGTGGAATAAAAACAGTGTTGTTTATTACTATCCAAATTATTCCACATTTGATATGTTAAGCGAGTATTGAAAAAGACCTCAGTCGTTCTAAATTAGCATCAACAGGGAGGGATATTAAAGGTCGATTCTCTGAACTTTTCAGCTGTTTATTTGTGAAAATCGTTTTTCGTATTTATGAATTCTGATGCCCAATTAGTCGAATCATTTTTCCCCTTTCGGCACTCGAAACGCTTTCATACAAATCTATTGCATAATACCGGTCAAAGGCGGCCCTACGTTTAAACGTAATACACAATTTTAAATTACGTCATTACATATAAAATGTTTCATTTATTGTTTCATTAAAAATGATGTGAAACTCCGTATTAAATAATTAATACGACTGAAAAACTCTGTTTTCTAAAAGTATTATTATAACTAATTAAACTAACTGACCATCGCGCCGATTCCCCGGAGGGGTAAGCATAGAAGAAACGAAAGACGACCTTCGTGGCCGAGTGGTAAATGAATTTAATACCACCCCAAAGGTTTCGGGTTCGATTCCCGACGAGGGCAGTGTGATTGTCACACTGTCTTTGGTCTAGTGAAGAATTCACGTGACAATAAAATGGCGATAGATTAGCTACCTATCAAATGTCACGAGAATCACTATGATAGCTATAATAATACCCTTAACATCGATTTGGCTCATGCTGTCATGGTGTAAAGAGCGATTCAACAAAATAATAATTAATAATAGAAGATAGGCTGCCACACTGCTCTATCCTGACATAACTCTCGTGCATTTTCTACATTCATACATCGTGATATTCACGGTGTCTATTGTTCCTAGTGACCCTCTTTAAATTTTATTTGAGACGCATTAATCTGCCTTAGATTCCGATATTACTTCATCATTAGGTTTTCTAAAACAATGTTTCTTTTTGTATACTTTGTATACAACACTCACTTTTATTAAAAACATGTTTCGAACTATCCAGCCCTTCATCAGTGATATTATATAAATATTGAAAATATTATACAAATATGGTCTGTTTTGACAAATGTTAAAATGATTTTTTATAATACTCGTACATTGCTTTTTGGTTATTTAGTAAGCGAATAATCAGAAATTTTTTTTTCTAATAGAAATTATTTAAAGACTTGGAAAACAAATTTTCAATTTTCTTAGCAAGTTTCACGTCGGAGATTTCATAAAATGTTCACGCCTTACCTCTGTTGCCCGAAGAATTATCATAAAGGGTTTTCGAGAGACCCCTTTCACGATATCATTCCGAATTATTATTCTGAATAATGAATAGGGGTGGGAATACGACCAACCCCGCGGTAGCTACCTCTGTTATCGACAATTCTCAGAAATATGTATTAAGTACGAGGTTTTTGCTCTCTGATTTATAAGCTGCTTGGCTTAGTGGTAAATAACCAACTTGGAAATAAATAACGTATAATGGTATTACCTTCAAAATGCTAAAAAAAAAATATCGCCGAGAAGTAATCGAGTTATTATATAAAGAAAAAATATGCAATCAACAGAGAATAATATAGACATCATAGAAATATCGGCTTTAAAAAAAGACGTGAATGTAGTGAAGACGAAAGTGTTATGAACAAAACAATAAAATGGTCATTTAGATGGTTAAGACACTTGGAAAGAATAAATGAAGAAATGGTTGAGAAAGTATATGTAAACGACGTAACAGCAATTAGAAATAGAGGAAGAAATTGTGGCATGATCAAAATAATCAAATATTATAATTTGAAAATTTAAAAATAACGTCTTAAGATTCCACAAAATATTAAAAATCACGACATGTTTCGGAGGATACCTAAATCCTAATATAGGTAAAGAGAAGCCGTGGAAGACCAAGAAAAGCATAGCATGACCAAATTAATCAAATACCTGGGGAAATTTGAGTGACGCCGAGGCCCCCGTAGGAAACAGATATCCTAGTTGCGAAACCTGAGGGAGTGGACCGGCATCCGAAGTGTGGAGGAGCTGTTCCGAGCGGCGCCGAACAGGGACAGATTCGCCGAGGTGATCCCCAACGTTGGGGGACCCGACAGGGCACTAGAAAAAAATATATTTTAAATCATTTTATTTATATTATTGTTTTTAGATTTATTTTGTGGACGTTGGACAATCGAAGTGTGCGCGGGGGATTCCTTTTGGTGGCGATGAGGTTCGCAACCCATCACACCGCGTCTCCCGCGGGGACGAAAAGAGAAGGATGGCGTGTCGCTTTGGTTCAAGTGTAGCAGTCCATTATTTCTGTCTACCCCTTCGAAGAGTCGGCGTGATGGTTAGTTAGTTAGTTAACAATGGTGAAAACTTTAAATTCTTTATTCTAAAAATGAGCTGGCTTTTGCGATTTCTTGCTTTGACTATGAACGACTCTAAGGCAGTGGCTCTTAGGGTTTTTTTAAAGGAACATAGAAGTTCTCGCCACATACCCGAGGCTGTCATATGGCGTAACGGCGCCCTTTTGTCAGCCTCGCTCGTACACTCCCTGGGCCTGTCCCCGGTCTATCCAGGATTTACAAGACGGCAACAACAAGGGGGTGCCAGACCACATTTAATCTACCCCATCTTACTTCTATGCTCCGCTGTACTTTATTGAATAAATAAGCATAATATATAATACATGAATTATATAAAAGATAAAAAGAATAATACACCACAGGAATATACAGCGTGAAGAACAGGAGAGGCAGAAAAAATGTGTGGAGTACAGTTTTTTGCATGTAGGACAAAGGATGAGGTTTAGGAAGCATTTGATAATATTTAAGAAAAACCACTGCACAAATTATTATAATGGCCGAGAGGGAGAGATTCACAGAGGAGCAACCCCCTCCTCCCAGCTGGAAAACAGCGCACCCTCAGAGGGCACGAAACAGTACAAGTCTCTCTCCTCTTAGGGGGTACTACAATTCTTTAAAATCCCATACCGAAGTCAATTTCCTATGTTTTGTCGTCACCTTGTGAGAGAGTTTTGTCTGTTAAAATTATCGATTAATATAAAACGGCGACAACAATTTCATTTCTTTCATTTTTCATTTATTTATTTTAAACATATCTAAAGCATTACAAAATTTTTCTTCCAATACACTAAAGATACAAGTTAGAGATACACAATAATAAGTAATTCATAATAGATTAATAAAAAGAGCGAGAAACATAATATGCATGACAAATTAATAAAATAAATATACCAACAATTATAATAAAGATAATACTACCCTCAAATGAGCCAAACTATCACAAAATATATCAAACTCCGAGGTGATACGAATTAGCAAAGATATTGCTCTACCTACCGATATAAC
Organism: Lepidostoma basale; assembly: GCA_022606425.2. NCBI lineage: Eukaryota > Metazoa > Arthropoda > Insecta > Trichoptera > Lepidostomatidae > Lepidostoma > Lepidostoma basale. The sequence goes on from JAHDVF020000435.1 coordinate 72,405, forward strand.
CATTGGCAGGTTGGTTATGCATCGTGGGAGATAAAACAATCTATGGCACCTTTGTCGAAGATAATTATCAGGGGCAAACAGACCTACATCACTCAGGATTTCTGAGTTGTGTATTCAACCGTCTATCAGTCGAATGAAATGGACACCCAAGTGAATGTCTCGTCTCCTCTCGAGTGACTGGTAGCCTAGCATCCCTAGCAAGAAATCAGTTGGAAAGAGCCACGAGTAATATCCATACTCCCTAAGATAGAGGTATCGCAGACATTTTTTCTACACCCTCTCCAGGGAATATCGAACCTCCTGCGGCGCCCAGATAATGGAACTAAATTCCAACCGACTTTTCACCAGAGAGTTATACAGCAACTTCAGCACCTGAATATTACGAAAGAACTTGGCGTTTCTAATGACAAAATCAAGCATTTTGAGGGAGCTATTACATAGTGAAGTTATGTGAAGACAATAAATGTAATGCTATTATATTATATAATAGCAAACAAAAAAATATTACAAACAGGTGCTTTCCTTCAATTCCTAATTTCATCATTATTCTCATAAGACAAAAACAAAATACGTTCGTGTTATCCAAAGAAAATTCCATTTTCAAATAAAATAAATCATTGACACCTGTTCCCATATAATAAGAGAAAAGTTTTTTTTTAATATTAACGAAACAGCGATCAATTACAACTCTGGACAGGTTAAGTTGTACGATTGTTTCTTTGGGAAGTTTCGACGATTCAAAAATTCAGAAAGTTTCTTGTTGCCAGCCCGCGCGAACGTCAACACAAAACATAACATATTTATAAAAATTCTGGTATGGCTTTTGGTCTGAGTTATATGGTACAATTAAGTCTAAGATACATTATTTTTTCTCTTTTATTATGTACGAGTTTTTGGGATAACTACAATAGTATTATTAGATAGTCCATTGTGAATTTATAATATAGTAAACACGATTGTTTAGTGGTTTTACTGGGATTTAATTTATATAAATTGTGACAAATTTGTTTCGCCTTGCGAGGGAATTCTCAAACAGAACCTAATCGCCTAACAGTGTGCCCTTTAATTGAATTAAGAAATCTTATAAAAGTATATAATGCAAAATTTTGAATTGTTAAATTGTCAGAACTAATGATGAGGGATAGGTAACAGCTGAAATTCTAGGAATTTTTGAGGTTCAATACATCATAATAAATAGTCAAATTACAACTGAATTTTCTAGGAATTTTTGAGGTTCAATTCATAATGATAGACATGATTTAAATTTACACCTGAATTACTAGGAATTTTTGAGTTTCACTGAATAATGTTAATGGTTTACTATATAATGTTAACAGTAATATTACGAAGTGCAGATTACTTAGTAATGCTACTATTAACAAAAATTCCTAGAAAATTCAGTTGTAATGTTACTGTTTATTATTATGTATTGAACCTCAAAAATTCCTAGAAATTCAGCTATAAATTTAACTATCACTCATCATTAGTTCGAAGAAAAAAAAAATATTTAACAACTCAAAAATTTGCGTTACATACTTTCTCCCCCACCCTTAAGATTTCTAAACTCAATAGGTTCAGTTTGAGAATGCCCTCGCAAGGCAAAACAAATTTGTCACAATTTATATAATTTATATGAATTAAATCTCAGTAAAACCACTAAACAATCGTGTTTACTTTTATGAATTAATAATGGAGTTTTACAAAACTATTACCTCAACCATCAATTATGCATTGTTTTGGCGGAAACATTTTGATAATTCAACAGTATAAACTGTTTGAATAAAACTCCGTTATAAAAACCACAATTGACTATATTTTGTCGTGATAGCTGTTTCTCTAACCGATGTAAGTATCGTCAGATCTTACAATCAACAATTTTAATTCAAACAGTTGAAAATAATAGTAATATTATTATTATTTCTATCCTTGACTTCCCTCTCCTTTATTATGTTAACTTAAAATCGATTTTGAAAATAAACATGTTTTTATTTTATTTTAAAAGTAGAATTAATGCAGTATAAATGAGATCTCTTAGAGGAATGTGTAAAAACTGTGTATGAAAGAGTGTCGAATCAAAATATAATAAGTGAATGCAGTTCGAATAAAAGGGTTAGGAAAAAAATGAACATTAAGATGGTTTGGACACACGGAAAGAATGATTGAAGGAAGAATAGTAATAAAAGTACATGTTTACGATGTGAAGGAAACTCCATAGAAATATAAGAAGCCCGAGAAAAACGTGGCACGATCAAATAAATCAAATATTGAATGTCGGAGTAATCTGATTGGTTGTTAAAAATTAAGTGGTTACATTGCATGCACAATCAAAACTCCTGACACGATAGATTTTCAGCCTAACAAAGTCCATGACCAGTGACGAAAAATGATGGATCAGCGCGCGGGTTCATACTTCAAGGTTCAAGGTTACTAGAGGTTGTCCGACAGAGCATCGTGTGCAAAGGAAGCGAAACATATAAAAGCCGTACATCCGACCATCCGATACGTCATTCGTTCTTGCGACTTCTAACTGACACGAGTCTACGTTATTAAGTCTACGTCACGAGGGATCTCGGACTCCCTCCCGCCGACCTACGAAGCCACGCTACTACGTCATTCATTCTTGCGACTTCTAATAGACACGAGTCTACGTTATTAAGTCTACGTCACGAGGGATCTCGGACTCCCTTCCGCCGATCTACGAAGCCACGCTACTACGTCATTCATTCTTGCGACTTCTAACACACACGAGTCTACGTTATTAAGTCTACGTCACGAGGGATCTCGGACACCCTCCCGCCGAACTAAGAAGCTACTCGACTACGTCATGCAGCTTCTGGCGCGTCTTTGCTTCAGCTGACTGACAATACCGCCCAGCGTTTCATCATCTTCAGCTGCTCGCCACCCGGACTCCGCCCCGCTGCCATCGACATCCATCCCGCTCCATTACGAGTACATAATACTATTAATGTATAATTACTTGTGATCTACAATAAACGTCGAAACCTCCACTGCCTTTCAACCACCCTCACCTACCCCCAAAGTGATGACCCCGACGTGAAGCACCCCGCACCCCTAAATATTTAATAACGTCACACTAACAAATTTAGTGCTTCATACAAAAGTAAAAATAATTCTTATTCGAACTACTTACACACGATTGAAATATTTACATTATTCCTCAGAATAGTTTTACTATATAAAACATATATTTTCGTGTCTATATTCAATGTCACACCACAATAAAACTTGCTACAAATAGCTACCTTTTTAAAGCAGAGATTCCGAAATAATGTGCATTTATTTTGTCGTTCAATCGTTTTTGCATACCTTTTCAACGCGGCTTCTTGTAAAAAGTAACATATCAATCGGACAGATTACCCGTTTCGCCTTCAGTTATGTTGACTGACAAATGACTCCACTGAAAGATTGTATCAGCTCAGATGCAAACTATAACGACACATAGCACTTGGCAATGTCCCATATAATAACTGTCATATTTGAAACGAAAAATTTATCCTTCTTGTCAGGTGGCGTATAATGTAATTTCACTCTTGTTATTCCAGGTGTGTCTGAATTTAAATATGCTTCAAGACTAATTAATAAAGGGTGTTTTTTTATAGATATGCAATACCTATTCAAAATGAAAAAAAAAACACATTAAATTAATATTATATTATAATTTGATTTGATTTGATTTGATTATGAACAAAATTATGAAAGGATCGCTGCGTTGGTTCGGACATATAAAGCTCATGGATGGAGAAAGAATGGTTAAGAAATTACACGATAATGATGTAAATGGAGTACGGAGTTGAGGCTGACCGAGGAAAACGTGGCATGACCAAAATTAATCAAATTTTAAAGGTTGGACATGTTAGAAGTCGGAACGTGCGTGTATGACTCGCTGTATGAATGTGTCGGAAGCTAGAGAGGTGTGCCAGGATAGAGTAGTATGGCAGTCCATTCTCTCTGCCTACCTCTACGAGGAAACGGCGTGATGGTTTATTATTAATAATTGTCTTTTTTTATGAATTAAAATACTGTTTTTTCCACTTTTGAGTTTATTTTTCTCGACATGTTTCGAAGGCTTACACTTTCATCATCGGGAGAACGATATAATAACGCCTTAAGTTTATCTAAAAATAATCTAAAATGATTATTATCTTTTTTCACATATAATAATTAGTTAAATAACTTTCGCAAAAAATTGTACTATAAGGTTTTTTGTTTCATTTTCAAAAACTGCGAACAAATTTTATTATATTGATTTAGCGTGATTACCAATTATCTTACACAACAAGATCAGAGAACTTTAATTGAAATGTACAAACAGGAAAGCAATTGATAACGAAAGATCCGTGCCAACCCTTTCTCTGTGAGAGAATAAAGTTTTTATTCCGTCTGATCAAAGATCTTTGCTCAGAGCTCGTTTGTTAAAAGCTCGCTAATTTATCGTTTCCGAATGCCAAACACCTTTCTTCTTAAAACTTAGCAAGTACTTGTATAATTCACATTTAAATAAGTTTAAATAAGTCAGATATCAAGTCAGAATAATTCTTATTTATTTTTCTTCCTCTTAAAAAGTAAACGTTAACGATGTTAATGGAGTAAGGAGTCGAGGTGGACCGAGGAAAACATGGCATGATCAAATTAATCAAATATTTAAGGTTGGTCATATCCGAATCTGGAAGAATCGACGTGCGTGTGTGACTCGATGTATGAATGTGGAGGAAGCTAGAGAGGTATGTCAGGATAGAGTAGTGTGGCGGTCCATTCTCTTTGCCTACACCTGCGTGGAAATGGCGTGATGGTTTGTTCTTGTTGTTAAACTGGTTGGAGGCCGCTGGGGTCTGTTTGTGCAGAGACCTCTTGCGATCAGTGGCGGTACTCCCATAGAAGCCCAGAAGCCCGGCTTGCGTAAAAAATTTCGGATCAAAACCCCCAAATCTAAGTAATCATGCCCCCGCGTAAACCAATAAGCCACTAAATCACCTTCCAACAATATTCCCATCAGACGTAAGAGGAATAGCCACAAGAGGAATAACAACCTCTGTAAGCCAAAAGAGGTTTTGATTCAAAATTTCTTACGCAAGCGTGGTCTTTTATGGGAGTACCGCCACTGCCAGGTTAGGAATCGGAAAAATCGACGTGCGTTTAAGACACGACGTATGAATGTTGAGGAATCTAGAAAATTATGCCAGGAAATAACAGTGTGGTGGTCCATTACTTCTACACTTTCCTTCGGAGAGACAGCGTGATGGTTAGTTAGTTTTACGTGAATATATATTTTTTGTTAACTGTTTAAAATTTAACACATTTTTATGGTAACACATTTTTTTTCGCAACAGCTGTTTCGTCAGTCTATGTGGACATCATCAAGTGTAACAATATTTTTTTCAACTGTAAAAATTAATTAACAGTTGAAACATATTTGAGTTGTATTTGTACTTTGACTTTTTCGCTGTCTGCTCCATATTATAGTAGGATATTATAATATGGAGCAGACAGCGAAAAAGGGACTGGTACGGTCATGTTCAAAGAATGGATACTACCAGACTCCCCCCTATATTGCATTGCATAATCAACCTCATAGGACACGAACTCGTGGAAGACCTCCTAAAAGATGGACGGACAACTGAGAGTCTACCTCATAGGAAGAGCAACACTCTGGAGACCACATAGATCTTCAACAAGGAAGAAGAAGAAGAAGTTGAAACAATTATTTTAACACCTGATGATGTCAACATAGGTTTACTAAACAACTGTAGCGTAATTTAAAAACATAAAATTGTGATACCATAAACACCATTTTATAATTTAACAGTAATAATATTGAAGTATCATAGTGTTTCGGTCAAAACAATGGACTATATATTTGTTATTGTTTTCAAGAGATAAAAAATTATTCATGCTAAAAGAAACAGTTAAAAAAAGCTAGAATGGCCGTGCACAATGGTGTTCTTCTACCGACCCTTATGTATGAAAGCGAAGCATTAAACTGGCAAAAGAAGGATAAAAGTAAAATAAATGCAGTAAAAATGAGATCTCTTATACGAATGTGTGGATACTCTGTGTATGATAGTGTCGAATGAAAATAAAGGAAGTGAATGCGGTGCGAATGATGGTGTCATGAACAAAATAATGAAAGGATCATTAAGATGGTTTGGACATATGGAAAGAATGAATGAAGAAAAAATGGTAAATAAATTATATGTTAATGATGTAAATGGAACCAGATATAGAGGAAGACCGAGGAAAACGTGGCACGATCAAATACATCAAATATTGAATGTCGGCCAGAGATATCGACGCGCGTGCATGACACGATGTATGAATGTTGAGGAAGCGAGAGAAATATGTCAGGAGAGAAAAGTGTGGCAGTTCATTATTTCTGCCTGCCCCTTCGGGGAGACGGCGTGATGGTTAGTTAATTCGTTAGTTAGTTTACCACATTCAAACGAATACAATATTTCACGTTTCACGAAAGGTTCATAAAAAAAATAACAAATCACTTGTGCTTTTAAGTAATCTTCAATTGGGTAATATGATATTCAACCGAATTCTCAGATAACCCATTAAAAGATTCCAAAATCAAAGAAACCAATTAAACGGAGAATTTGGTGTTTTCAAAGAATACTTCGAAAGCTTTTGTTTTCATCGACCTTGTCTTTCATTTGTTTTTTGTAATTTGTTAAAATTTGTGGTAATTTAAAAAGAAGACTTTGAATACAAAAATAAATGCTGTGCTATAAAACTGTTGGCACTTACCACAAAGTTTTGAGTTATTACGATCGAAGATTTCAACGATTTTTGTGATCTGTATTTTTTAGTGCATTATGTTCTCATTGCACTTTGATCCTCATTGAATATAATAACTATCATACGACAACTTTCCCTGTGATTGTTCAATCTATACATGGACAAGTGTATGAAAGAACTTGAAGGCATAGACGCTGGAGCTAAGATGAATTGTTTGTCAGTCAGCTACTTATTATATGCAAACGATGCTGTGTTAATCGCTGACAGTAGAGAAAATTTGCAAGTCTTAGCGTCAAGGATGTATAAGGCTTGCAAAAAGAGTGACCTGGTGATGAATGTGTCTAAATCTAAAGTGATGTTTTTCGAGAATGAAGAATGTATGACGATTTGTGATATACAGGTAAGTGCGATGGGCGAGAAATTTGAGCTAGTTACCGAATTTACGTATCTGGGAAGCATGTTTACAAGAGACGGAAAAATGGAGAATGACATCTTCGAGTGTCCTCATAAGACGAAACACGTGTCGTGAATATTTCATATCATTTATAGAATTTTGAGTTCTTCTATTTTTAAACAATTATTGTTTATTTTAATAACATCATTATGGAATTCTATACACTTAATCATACATTGATAAATATTAAAGAATTATTTTCCAATACACTAAGGATACAAGTTGGAGATACACAATTTTAAGTAAAACATAATAAAATAATAAAAAGAGCGAGATACATAAGATTAATGACAAATTAATAAAATGAATACACAATTATAATCAGAACAGTGCTTCCCTCAGGTGAGCCAGACTATCACGAAATACGTCAAACTCCGAGGTGATACGAATTCGCAAAGATATTGCTCTACCTACCGGCATAACCATTGGCAGGTTGGTTCTGCATCGTGGGAGATAAAACAATCTATGGCACCTTTGTCGAAGATAATTATCAGGGGCGAACAGACCTACATCACTCAGGATTTCTGAGTTGTGTATTCTACCGTCTATCAGTCGAATGAAATGGACACCCAAGTGAATGAAAGAGCCACGGGTTATATCCATACTCCCTAAGATAGAGGTATCGCAGAATTTTTTTCTGCACCCTCTCCACCATCAGGGAATATCAAACCTCGTGCTGCATATGAGGGTATTATTTGCAAACCCGGCAAACTCCACCAACAATCAAAAGTGAGATATGAATTGGGTCTTATTCATTATACATTTGCACACAATTTTTATAGATTTTCGGTTTTAAATTCGGCTTCATTCTGAAGAATTTTGCTATTAAAATATAGGGTTTGTTGCAAACATGGCAACCTCCACTTGAGTGTTGCAAAGCTGGCAAACTCCAAAATGAAATTCATTATTTTACTTTAATTATCAACATAATGATGATTATTTCATTGCTGATTACTTTTAAAATACTAACTGGTTGAGATGAAAAAAACAAATATCGTAAAAAAGCGCATTTTATTAGCGTATCAGTTTTTTGCGATTTACTCAAAACATCTAATGATGGAGTTTGCCAGGTTTGCAACTAATACCCTCATATAAGGGTAGACATAAGAACGCCATTGTGCACTTCCATCTTTGCTTCAGACGATATATTTCTATTCGCAGTAATAACTTTGGATGCACCATTTTTTTATACATAGAGTGTACAAAATGTATTATCCAACCGTTTCAGAATTCCGCTCTTTATCTGAGATAATCTCTACTGCAATACGGGAAACGTAACAACTCGAAGTTGCTTATTTTCTATGGTTTAGTTCGGCAACAATTCTTTCTTCTTTTTGTAGCACTCTATCCACGTCAGTGAATTTACAACTGAGTTAATACTGAATTTTCATTACTTTATTTTGTATTGAATAACGCCGTTCTGATAAACGTAAAATACGCTATTTTAATACCAAACGCGCATGCAACTGAACCGAGGATCTGGCAAAATAAGAATTATAGTAGAATAAATGCAGTAGGAATGAGATCTTTTAGACGAATATGTTGAAAATCTATTAAAAAGCTAAACTTTTAGTGATTTTCTTGCACTGATTCTTATGTATCGAATTGAAGCATGGAACTGGCAAAGGAAGAATAAAATTATAATGAAATAAAAAGTAGATTTTTTGAGAAAACAGATTTGATTTAATTTAAATTATTATTATTATTATTTCGTCGAATCGCTGTTTACATCATGACAGCATGAGCCAAATCGATGTAAATGGTATTATAGCCATCATAGTGATTCTCATGACATGTGATAGGTAGCTAATCTATCGCCATTTTATTTTCACGTGAATTCTACACCAGACCAAAGACAGTGTGACAATCACACTGCCCTCGCCAGGAATCGTACTCGGAACCTTCGGGATGACAGTCAATGCAATTACCACTCGGCCACGAAGGCCGAAACTTCAGTTTGATTTGATAAACAGTTCATTTCTAAAAAAGCGTCATTATCGAATTTCATAGTGTAAACGGTAGTTTATAAAAAATGTATATTTATTAAATTTGACCAAATTAGATAAGGTGAATAATAAATAATATAATACAACAAATAAAAAGGTAACATAACATAACAACAAATAAAAAAGTGTTGTGAAAATACAATGTTTTCAAAAAGTTATTTAAATGTGAATCCACAACACAGACTGATATAAAAGAATGAAGTATAAAAGAAAACCTATAAGCTATTTTTATACTGTCAAAACTGACAACATTCAGGAAAATTTTGTTTTAATATTTAGTTTGTATATAAGAATTTAAATGTTACATTTTTCTTGAACTTTCCCTATTTCGACCAAAAATGGTATAATACTTCAATGAATTTGATGGTTAATAACAGTTGTATTCATAAGTTTTGTATTTTTCTCAGGTAAAAACAATCCATCAAGATGTCTACATCAACGATCAACATGGAAGAGAGGAAGCCCCTCATGGACCAGCTCATGTTTGAAAGGAGAATGCTGTTTGGATGTACAGCTCTCATAGGAGTCGGGATCCTGGTCTGGATAACGGCGATCTCCACAGATCACTGGTTCGTCGTCCAAGGAGGGCATGGTACGAGAAACACTTATTTTATATGACTTCTTCTTATACATCTTCTAATTTATCTTATTATATAAAAGACGAAGAACATTAAACGACCTTCGTGGCAAGAGTTTGTACTGTCACATCGTGAAGGTCCCGGGTTCGATTTTAGGCATGGCAGTGTCATTGTTACACTGTCTTTGGTCTGGTATAGAATTCGCGTGACAATAAAATGGCGATAGATTCGATACCTATCACATGTCATTAAATTAATGTAATCGCTATGTGTGGGTTGGAAACTGTGACCCTCACCAAGAGAAATGTAGAAAGATTGAGAGTCACGCAGCGTTCCATGGAAAGACATATGCTCGGCGTCAGTCTCCGAGATAGAATCCGAAATGAGGGGATTAGACGCCGAACAAAAATAACGGACATCATGGAACGACTAGCGAGACTGAAGTGGCAATGGGCGGGTCATGTGGCGAGACAGAGTGAGAATAGATGGACCCAGAAAATAATAAGGTGGAGACCATGGGAGAATAGAAGAAACGTCGGCAGGCCGCAAAAAAAGGTGGGCCGACGACATTGCTGCCGTGGGGAGGGGGGGGGGTAATGTGGCTACGGCTGGCAGGAGATAGAGACGAGTGGAAGGGAAGGGAAGAGGCCTATGTCCAGCAGTGGACCGATAAGGGCTGACGAAAAAGAAGAAGAATAATCGCTAAAAACACATGTTATACAGTAATTGGGTTTACAAGACCTGTTGTATATACATAGAAGTGAGTAGAAATTAAACTATAATAAATGTGTCCTGGAGACCCTTTTGAATTTGCCTTTTTTTGGAATGATGCATTCTCCAGTCAACGTAAGGCCCGCATGGACGGGGAACTTGCCTAGGGATTGTATGAGCGAAGCTGACGAAATGGCGCCGCTGCTTTATATAAAAGCTTCGGGTAAGCGGTGGGTTCTATGTTGTTTCTAAAAATATAAATTGTATTTTGTTTTTACGAATATCCACAAAATCCAATCTTCATAGATGGCGCTAGTGTGTAGATTGAAATAGAACATGTGAAGTGTGGTGTTACGTAGTAGCATATATACAACTTCCAAAAATTTGTCAGACATGGTGGTCGTAAGAAGGGTGGAATGGGGAATGTTGTATTACATGCGCTTAACCCAACCAATGACAGGTCATAAGTCCTGTGAACACCTCGATCACCATGTTCTGTTTCCAATTTACATATTCGTCTCTATTGAGATACAATTAATATAAATTGTAGATAAACTTAAGGCGTTAACACAGTGGAATTCCATAATGACGAATTTTTGTGCATTAAAACACTGTTTTTTCCACTTTTGAGTTTATTTTTCTCGACATGTTTCGAAGGCTTACACCTTCATCATCGGGAGAACGTTATAAACTAACCAAAATTATTACAGACTGAGTGCAAGAACCTAGAATTATATATAACATGTGTTTACTTGGCTAGTACTAGGGAGATAACAATAGGTATGCATATCAATGGGTTAAATTTTGAAAGGATTTTTAGATGGAAGTATCAAGTTGAGGGTGTTTTATTGCTCTTAGGCTATTGATTAAGTAAGGCACTCAGTTTGTAATATTTTTGGTTAATTTATATCGTTCTTCCGATGATGAAGGTGTACGCCTTTGAAACATGTCGAGAAAAATAAACTCAAAAGTGGAAAAAAAAGGTGTTTTAATTTATGAAAATTCGTCAATAAAATATAAATCAAAAGTTCTTATAAAAAATATTTGATTGTTTCAGGTATATTCGTCCCGCAGACAAGAAGATATTTCGTCAGCAGCCACTCTGGACTTTGGAAGGTGTGCAGATCAGTCCTGGTCACATCTCCCGAGCAGCTGAGAGACAGTCTTGCCGGGAGACCGTTTATCTCGATGAGGACTACGTCCACAACCCCCAATCCTGACATCACGACTCCGCCTTTCATTCCCCAATCTGACTCCATCAATACTAAACCCATTCCTGCTAAAAATAGCGTTCTTTCAAGCCCAGGCTATTCTAAATCCTCCCGAAACATGGTAAACTCAATTTCTTCCGATTCTACTATTCCTTCGCCTCTTAACGCTACGGCAAATGTAACGATAGTTGTGACCACTCCTATTCCAATTTTGAATGCATCAATGGCAGCAAAAATGATTCCATTCAGTAAGTATTCTTAATGATATACATTTAGCTTTAAAACCACTGAACCAAGTAGCGCTTTTATATACAATATTTAACCCTAAAATCCTACAAGGGGTGCTGGGGCAACCCAGAAGGTTTTATAATGCACAACTTTGATTTCCCGCGTATTTAATTTAAAAGTGGAATTAGTTCTTAAAAAACATCAATTTATTTCATTATAGTTTTGATTTTGATCTTTTTCCATAACCTAAGCAACTTCATAGTGAATAAGAATTTTTTATTTCACTATTATACATATAAATTTACAATAACATTAAAGCCAAATCGTAAGTCGTACCAGCGGTCTTCTCAATATTATCCTATCATCGTTTTTTTTTAAATTACTATATGCAATTTGTTTTTTTGTACAATAAAACTACATATTAAGTGGTTTAAACATAAAGCAGAGAAAATAAGCAAAAACTGTTTTTGTTACATATGTCATGTTAAATAAATTATAATTCTATCATTACGCACTTTTGCATAGTTATTGGGCCTTTCTGTTTAAGACCAATTGGCCACAAAAAATCATTTTTGACTTTTTGTACACTTGGTACCTTTGTAATGTCCAGCGTTCTATTGATTAAGCCGTCCGTTACATTCAATTATCATAACATTTTATAGGATTCTCATTTTTGGCCTTGCTAGGGTATTATCAAATATCTTTCGCCAGTTTCAATCCATGGGATGCTTGCACCAAAGTGTAATATTTTTTATGTTTCTTGGGATGCCACTTGGGCCATTGATATGGTAGTTTCCCGTTGCCATCCACATGTGTTTACATCAGAATATTTGAACCCAATTACTGTATACAATTTTTTTTACTATCATGATTTTTTTATAATATCAATTTCACATGAATTCTACACCAGACCAAGAGAGTATGACAATCACACTGCCATCGCTGGGAATCGAACCCGGGACCTTAAAAAACTAACTAACTAACTAACTAACCATCACGCCGTCTCCGAGAAGAGGTAGTCAGAAAGAATGGACTGCCACACTTTTCTTTTCTGACATATTTCTCTCGCTTCCTTAACATTCGTATATTTGTCATGTCGATTTCTCTGACTCCTCACGTGGCCGACATTCAATATTTGATTTATTTGATCGTGCCACGTTTTCCTCGGCCTTCCTCTATTTCTGGTTCCGTTTACATCGTTAACATAAAATTTTATTACTATTCTTTCTTCATTTATTATTTGCATATGTCCAAACCATCTTAATGACCCTTTTATTATTTTCTTCATAACACCATCATTCGCACCGCATTCACTTCTTATATTTTCATTCGACACTATCAAACCCAGAGCATTCACACATTCGTCTAAGAGATCTCATTTCTAATTTAATAACTTAAAAAAATAAATTCACTTTTACAAATAGATACCTCGGTCTTCCTGTACTTCTAGTTCCATTTACATTTTCAACATATACTTTTTTTATCATTCTTTCTTTATTCATTCATCCTTTCATTATTTTGTTTATAACACCATCATTCGCACGGCATTCGTCTAAGAGATCTCATTTCTACAGCATTTTTTTTACTTTTATCCTACTTTTGCCAGTTCCACGCTTCGCTTCCATACATAAAGGGTCTGTAGAAGAACACCATTTATAGAAGAACACCATTGTGCACGCCATTTTAGCTTTTTGGATAGATTTTTGTTTGCGATGACAACTTTAAGTGCACCATTCACTTTGTTACAAAAAATACTAGAAAACGGGAATTTATTTGTATAAATTTGTCCTGCGGTGCGATGGTCACACTCTATGTAAATATCCGAGATTAGATCGCCAGGCTTTAAGGGCGTTTTTTGTTTGCGTTTTAAATAAATTTGGGCAGTACTTAATCTAAATTACTGTCAACCAGAATACGGGGCGTAATAAAGAAATACCCAGAAGTACTAAACACCAGAAAATTTCAAAGTAAATTAATGTAAAAATTCGTAAACTTCAATTTCTTTGACGCTCGAAGCTCGTAAAAGCGCCTGCCCGTAGTTGGAACTTGGGCCGTTCGCTTCTCCGATAAGTTAACATTTTTAACTTTCTTTTACGCGAGGTTTAAGAGTAAGAACAATGAGGAACGGGCAAGATTCAATATAAGAAGACAGGAAGTTAACGTCGAGTTTTTATTTGATTACCCTTAACGTTGATGTTTCTTTTTAACGTGTGATTTTTCCCTTGGACGGTGGAGCTGCGTGGATCCATAAATTTTCTTTTAAACTTTTCCTTCGCTTCGAGATTGCGTTGAATATCATTAACATTTAGACACTTTCCACCGACATATTACTAAAAGTATATTGCTTCTTGAACAATGATGTAAAACTCTTTACTAACGACTGTTTTCTAGAAGTATAGTATAGTAAGTATAGGCACAACGTGTGATTAACATACACTATAATAAAACTTTTAGAAAGCAGACGTTTTCATTCAAATGAATTATTATATGCAAAAACTCCAAATCCTGCAAAATAAGGCTACCCGTTTATCGCTTGGTGCGCCTTCATGGACCAGGATTACACAACTGCATCTAGAATCCCGATGATGGATGAATTCATTCTGAAACTTGCCGAACGTTTTTACAAAGGACTCCCTTCACATCCCAACGCCAAAGACCTCTCAAATTACGACCCATCAATTTCCAGCCGCCACAAGCGCCCAAAATTATAACGCATAAACTAACAACCCACCAAATCACCTTCCAACAATGCTCCCATTAGGCGTAAAAGGAATAGCCACATGAGCTGAACCTCTGTAAGTCCAATTATTCAGTATATTCTACAATTAACTTACATAATAAGTTTCATAAAGAAAGGATCATTAAGATGGTTTGGACATATGGAAAGAATGAATGAAGAAATAATGGTAAAAAAATATATCTTAACGATGTAAATGGAACCAGAAATAGAGGAAGACCGAGGAAAACGTGGCACGATCAAATAAATCAAATATTGAATGTTGGCCATGTGAGGAGTCAGAGAAATCAACGCGCGTGCATGACACGATGTATGAATGGCCTCTTCTATTTGGTTTTGTAGGAATGCTGAGGGCTTTTAGACAATATTTTCCCTGTCTCTTTGCAACACATATCTGTACCACCGGAGTCGAGATTTTCTCATCTTGTCGGTTATTGTGGCAACCTTAAAGCTATCCCTCAGGTATTCATTCCTTACGTGGTTCAAATGACGGTGTTATGAACAAAATAATGAAAGTATCATTAATATGGTTTAGACACATGAAAAAATGGTAAAAAAATTATATGATAACGATGTAAATGGAACCAGAAATACAAGAAGACCGAGGAAAACGTGGCACGATCAAATAAATCAAATATTGAATGTTGGCCATGTGAGGAGTCAGAGAAATCAACGCGCGTGCATGACACGATGTATGAATGTTGAGGAAGCGAGAGAAATATGTCAGGAAAGAAAAGTGTGGCAGTCCATTATTTCTGCCTACCCCTACTGGGAGACGGCGTGATGGTTAGTTACTTTTTTTTCTATAATTAATACGAATGAAAGCATGCCTTCTCTAGAAGTTTCATTGTATTTTATGGGAATAACATATTCCGTCTTGTGTTCTAACAAATTTGCAAAACGTGATATAAAATAAAATAAAACTTCTAGAAAACAGACGTTTTACATTTTTATAATTATTGTTATGTAGTTTTACTTTTAATTATTATGACTTGACATAAGGTGTAATTATGCGTTATGCAAAAACTTGGACAGAGTTAACAGTACACCAACCAATACACTGATTCATTTGAATAAATATTATTGCACTTCGTATTTTTACAAGACTTTATTACACTTTTTACAGACATGTTTCGGTTGTGGTAAAAACCTTTTTCATTATACATGTTTTTTTAAATTTAGTTCAAAACACAAAAGCAAAATTTTATACATTGAAAAAGGTTGGGTCACAACCGAAACATGTCTGTGAAAAGTGTTGTAAAAATACTAAGTGCAATTATTATACTTATTCAACCTAGAAAATGTGTTTTTTCGATATTCGTCATAAATTTATTTTGCGGATTCATTGAACAATGTTTTGTAATAAACACAACATTATTTAAAGAATTTAAATTAAAAAAACAAACATGTTTCGGATGCAAAATCCCTTAATTATTTTTAATATCTGTCAAAACTGACCACATTAATGAAAAACGTGTTAAAATATTTTATCTATATATAATACAAAGTCGTGTTAGTTACACAATTTATAATTCAAGAACGGCTGGACCGATTTTGATGATCTTTGATTTGTTGGATTTGTCTCCGTCCCGAATAGCAGAATAACTATTAAAACATCCCATCCCATCTAGTGCATCCCATCCAGCAAATATAATAGTTTAACAGAAAGTAGTGCAACAATGCTAAGCGAATCATTTTGATTCGCTTCAATAAAGCAAATCCCCTACTGCCATGTGAATGACGAGTACATTCATATCAATTCAATTCGAAAACTTTTCATTTTGATTTTTTGCACATTTATTAAGCTTAATTCAAACAAAACTGAATTCAATTTAATTAATAAGTTAACACAACATGTATTGGTGCTGGGGTGGCACGAAGTTCGCCGGGTCAGCAAGTTGTATATACAAAACACCGATGAAGGGCTTCTGTGTCCGAAGCATGTTTTTTTTTAATAAAGTTCGTATTGTTTACAAAGTTATAAAAACATTGTTAAATAAAATCGGGTAATAATTGTATAACATAAATTCCCCTTCCAAATTAATTTGAATTATTTTAAAACTAGAGTTAAAAGGTTGTTTGTTATTTTTAAATACTTTCGAACGTCAGTATATTTTATTAAACTGAATTATTTAAAGATTCGTTCTCATTGGTTTGTGCCTTAAAACATTGATTGTGAGTGTACTCGTACTCTACGCTGTTTCTGGTCCGGGCAATAACAATCTAATGTTATGATGCAATTAATTTCGATTAGATGCAAGCTCTATTTTTAGGAGTTGAACTAATTTCGCACTACAAAGTCTAGGGAAATCTCACAAGCAGTTCATCAAAATCGATTATACAATCTAAGCGTATTCAGTTTATTGAAGATCTAACATAATGATGTAAGATTATTACTGATACTAAAAAAATCTTAATAGATGGCGCTAGTGTAGATTGTACTAAAAAATGTGTGAAGTGTGGTGTTACATTGTAGCATATAGACAACTTCCAAAAATTTGACGGTCGTAAGAAGGGCGGAATGGGGAATGTTGTATTACATAAAGCGTGCGCTTAACCCAACCAATGACAGGTCAAAAGTCCTGTAAATGCCTCGATCACCATATTCTGTTTCCAATTTGCATATTTGTCTCTATTGAGATACAATTATCCTTAAAATGAAACCCGCAATGCGTAAAATCCAGTCTACAAGTATTTGTATACATTCAAAATGTTGTAAAAAAAAATGTATCCATAGTTAATGTCTTTTCTTCTTTTTTTGTCCTGTCACACCTCCGTGGTGCATAGGACCTCAAGGAACCTTCTCCACCCGACTCTATCGCACACCTGACGCCTAACATCATCCCAAGTGAGGCCTGCTGCTTTAACCTCATCCTACAGGGCACTGCTCCCCAATCTTTTCTCACCTACGGCACACATAAATTCTTCCTAGAATTCCGCGGCACACCAAAAGCTAAAATTCGGTCTGGACGTGGGCGTCAATCAGCTCAGGAGCCATTTTTTAGCTCATTGGTGAGTTACAGCTAGTAGAAATTAGTAGCGACGGATTTTCTTTTGCTCCTCCCGAAAGATCGAAGGACTAAATTTTCGCGAATTCTATTGGCCGGAAGTTGCTGTAAAGTTATAAAATTGAGGTCGCCAGCCACTTCCAGCGAGTAGAAATCAGCGGCGACCTATAATAAACAAAAGAACAGTCATCAATGTCTCCTGAACTGATTTACGAAAGTGTCGACTCTTTCGCAATTCGAGTTCCGACCATAACTAAATATGTTTAACATTGTGCATTTGGTCGCCGCACACCTGCATCCGGCTCACTGCACACTAGTGTGCCGCGGCACACCGGTTGCGGAGCACTGCTGTAGGGTTCTTCTCTAGGTGGCTCTTGGTCTACCTCGCTTCCTCTTTCCCCCATAGAACCAGTCTAGTGCGCCCTGAGCGATGCAGGCTGGGATCCGTCTCAGAGTGTGACCGATCCACTGCCATTAGCGTTTAGCGACTTCTCTAATTGGTTTTTCGCCTGACATGGTTCAGAGAACGGCATTTGACCCTGTTTGGGGGCAATAGATCTTGAATATTGAGCGAAGGCACCTATTTATAAATACCTGGAGTTTTTTAATAACACAGCTAATGTAAACCTGTTAAATACTTTGTATTACTGATGGAATAAAAATCAGAATCAATAAACAGGGATCGGCCTCCTACGAGGTCTCTTTCATAGTCTAACCGGAAGCTGAATGTCTTTGGTATTGTCGTCCAGCACAATATGAGTGAGTTGATTGCTCTATTCTTCTTTAGAAATGCATTTTCCTCTGGGTGGATCCTTTTTCCTCTAGATGTATCCATTCTCCTCTAGATGGATCCATTATTCTTTAGATGGATCCTTTTTCCTCTAAATGTATCTCTCCTCCTCTCGATAGATATGGTTTCCTCTAGGTGTATCCATTCTCCTTTAGATGAATCTATTCTCCTCTAGATGGACCTTTTTTCTATAAGAGGGTGCATTATTCTCTAGGTAAACCCATTCTCCTCTAAATGGATCACTTATCCTCTAGATGGGTCCATTATTCTCTAGATGGATCCTTTTTCATCTAAATGGATTCATTCTCAATATAATAGCTAAAAAAAAAAAAATTGTATACGGTAATTGGGTCCAAACGACCTGTTGTGTAAAAAATAAAAGACTTGTGCTGAAGTTTTAATGGCACACGTACGTAGCCCTATTCTCATTAAATTTTGGTGAAAACGTTAGGTAAGTGAAAAGTTTTCTTCTTTATGGGAGTAACATATTTTGCATTGTAAGGGAATTAGGCGAAACTTGTCACTTCCACATATATTTTTAAATAAAATTAAAAAAAAAAACGACATTTCTTCCATAATAAATACTCAGTGCGGTTTTACAAAAAATGTTTAAGAATCTTTAAATAAATTTATATTATATATTTTCTAACTTTTCGAGCTAATCCATTAAAAAAAATATCGATCATTTATCAATTAAAAATAAACATATAGTTTTTAATTGAAATAATTGAACATGGTAATTCGAAAATTCTAGTTTGAATTTTGCTTTGTTATGAGGAATTTCAGGTTCCAGCGAAGAGTATCCATTGTATTCAAAAATCTCTTTGTGACTAGATTTAAAATTTATTACGCGATTTTAGCAGTTCGCATCCTTGCCTGGAATGCAGTGTGGTTTACTGCAGTGGCGATCAGCAATTTGTTAAATATTTCTGTATTAAAATAGCTCTTTCCTTAAACTCAAAATTTAAAGTACAAAAAAGAAATGTGAAAATTCCCAAAGTTATGTTACTTTTACCAGCCAATTAAAGATGTTTTCACATTAATGAATTAATATTTTTTAAAAAGACACACAGCTGTTTTGGAAACGTACTATTTGATTTTAAATATGTAAAGGAGAAGTGTGGAATTGAAAGGAAGAATACTTTAAATCGTTAATTGAAAGAGAGAGCGAAAGAGAGAGAGGGGGAGAGAGAGAGAGAGAAAATAATTTGAAAATTTTAAAGGATTATTATAGCTTTATTTATGCCGAAAGGTTAATACAACTAATTTTACTTATTGTAGCTGTTAAATATTCTGTGCACTGCCTCACTTTGAGCGTAGTTGGTGCGATAAGCATGAAAGTGGTGATCGCGGTGTGTTTTGTGCGATACAGTATAAGTATAAATTTGTGAAGAAATAAGGAATTTTCTATTTTGAAGTGTATAATTTTGAGAAGCAAGGTCAACCAACCAATCAATCAAATCAGTTTATTATCTCAATAGATATTACAAACAATATAAATGTTGAAGGCATATATTAAGTACAGGTAAAATATAATATATTATACATAATATAATACCAGGAACGTATAAGAAATGGTTCGACATTAGGAAGACTATCCAAAGTCAAAAGTATTTTAAACGAATTTTCACTAATATGAAAGACGTCGATCTCCGAGGAGACCGCGTTCAGCAGACTAATTATTACTCTTCCCACCGGTGTCACCAGAGGCAGGTTGTTTCAAGAGCCGGTAAGCAAAAAAATCTATACTGCCGTGTTCTCGAAATATCCCCTGATTAATGGGTTTTGAGGTGCCAATCTCTTCGAAGCAGCAGAGAGTTCGTCCACAGTATTTCCAAAGGAAACGCGGTGTGATAGAACCGCGGATAGCTACCATACTCATCATGTAGAGATGCCTCAATTTTTTTTCTGAACCCTCTCTAGCATAATGGACTATATCGCCTCGTGAGGACTCCGTATCACAATACCACTTTCGAGTCTGCTCCGAACCAATGCGTTGTATAGGACTCTGAGCAGATTGGGATCTCTGGAAACTCTTCCGGTCCGAACAAGTAAAGAAAATCTATAGAGTGAAAAGTAAGGCAAGACTTGTATACGGAAAATTACCTGCTCATGTTGAAATTGGTGTGTTTATATTAAAATGCATATGTATAATTTCATAAATATGTTACTATTATAATAATGTTATGGAACCGGACTGTCCCTGTAATATCACACTTTTACTATTGAAATCCCTGCATCGTATTACCGCTCTAATGGATCAAACACGCTCGGAATGTCCGCCCGGAAAATACGAGTATAATACACGGCTGAGATTGCCGATTCGTTTCATTGAATTGCCGTGGAAAATTGCACTTTTATCAATAACAGTTTGCTATGTAACGACCATTATTTTTGGATTGCACAAAATCCATTTTTTGTTTTTGTGTCCGAACTGATTGCTCATATTAATCACATTTATATCAATTTGTGTTGTTATGATGCTTTATTTCTCTTTTTATTTTTAACATACTTTGTATATACGACACTTATATTTAAAAAATAAAATGACATAGACATGTTTCAAACAACCAGTCCTTCTTTGGTGATGCATATTATAAAGATATATTTTCAATATATTATATTATAAAATATATCTTTATAATATGTATCACTGAAGGACTGGTTGTCCGAAACATGTCTATGTATTTTTTTTAATATAAGTGTTGTATATACAAAGCATATAAAAAAGAAAAAGAGAAATAAAACATATATATCAATTATTACAATGCGTCATTTATTTGGGTTATAAGTACTATGAACATAATATTATTTTTTTACGATTTTTTTTATGAAATAGTTCAATGTTTTTGCCGAAACACTATGATATTTTAAACATTATAACATTATTAACCGTTAAAATTTATATATTATTTACACTGTTATGATATCACAATTTTTATTATTGACTTTTGGAGTGTCGCGACAGCTGTTTCGCCAACGGATGTTGGCATCATCAGGTGTAACGAACAACATTTGTTGACGAGTTTATTTTTCTGGATTTGTTTCACAGATTTTACACCTTCATCATCAGGAGAACGTTAAATCAAGTTAAAGGCATAAAAATTGTAGAGACATCTCCAGGCGTAATCTAGTACTGTATGATTTGTAGAGCCTTTCACAGTGCATTAATAAAAATTTTCTGCTTAATGCTTCCCAATCTTAATATATGAATTAGTAGGTAAAAACATATGGATTTAAACATATCTAATTGTTTCATTAAATTTCTAGATTCTTCAATATGAACAAAATTATTAACTAACTCACCATTAAGCGGTTTCTTCGGAGGGCTAGGAAGATAGTATGGACGGCCACACTGGTCGATGGCAGCGAAACTGTCGAAATCGGTTGCTGTTAAAATAAAGACATTAAATTATACAACGTTTTTTTAATAATAACATCTGCTATTTGTCTTTATATAATATCAACGGTGACGGGTTTCGCCAGGCTAGCTGGCTTCGACAGACTGGCATACCAGCCTATCGATGCCAGATAGCACGGAAAAAAGACAAAAACTGGAAGTTGTTATTATAAAACCAACGCTTCAGTTTATTCTTATTGAAAATGAACTTCAATTAAGAGATTTCAGCAAAATCATTAGATTACCGTTATATTTTTATAATGTTTATTGTTGCTGAACTAAACCATAGAACATAAGCAACTTCGAGTCGTTACAACGTTTCCCCTATTGCAGCAGAGATTATCTCAGATAAAGAGTGGAATTCTGAAACGGATTAAATTTTTAACACTTCATATATAGGAATGTTTTTTTTTAAAGTTTGGTTTTTAACCCTTAACGTACCGTGTTCAAAACAAAACGCTCGCTCCCATGTGGTCAATTCAGTTTACCGCTAACTTTATCTAAATATCAAGCATATGACTCGATGAATCAAAATTTAATTTATGTCATCTTGTAGAGAATTTCATTAGGAATAGATCGATATCTATAACATACATGGATTATTTGAAAAACATATCATTATTAATTTTTTTCTGGAACCATGCGATTTCTGATATAGAATGCGTCACAGCATATGAGCAACTGACACCAAGTATGAACTTGTCTCGCCCCGCCGCGCCGCGCCGCGGCCGTGGCGCTATAATTTTACGTATGATAAAGGCACCTAGGCAAATGTATAGTACGTTCAAGACAACGAGTACGTATTAATATTTGTCACTTTTGGTAAAGTGTTAATATTTTCACAGTTCTGATATTATTAAGTTGCGTGCTGCGTTTCCGTCCACAGTCGGTATTATTACGTACCTATGAGAAAAGGCCAAACATATAATTTATATTACGTTCAAAACAGCGAGTAAGTATTTGTCACTTTTGATAAAGTTGTAAATATTAGCAAAACAAATTCTACCTTAACACGAATGAAGGTGAGGGCAGTCTTAAAAAAAAATTTTTTTTTGGGATGAAGGAAGTAATGTTTTGCTTTTTTTTATTACGAAATATTGAGAACACTTCAATGGAGGATTACAATTTTTTTATAATATTAGGGTCCATAGGTTTTAAGAAAATCAACTTTAAATTGGCAGTGGAAACTCAATTGACCACATGGCAACGCGACGGTTAAACTGACAACATTGTTTCAACAGACTGTCAATTTGACAGTTAACAGTTGATTTGTAGTCAATACGTTTTGCCATTTAACCCAGTTGCTCGATAAAGTTGGCGAAAATTGGACTTCACGATTGCGCTTCATTCGAGCTAGCCGTGGCGCTCATATACCCGAAATCATATTTAAATAATAATGGAATAAAATTATCTATTAAATTAAGCTAATATCATAGACATTAACGTTATTTTAATGTCCTTTTTATATTTTCTATTTGTATACCTATAAAAAACGACGAACTTTGCGTCCGAGTAAATAATGTTTTAACTGTCACATCGAAGGTCCCGGTTTCAAATCCCGGCGATAGCTGCGTGATTGTCACACTGTCTTTGGTCTGGTGTAGAATTCACGTGACAATAAAATGGCGATAGATTGGATACCTATCACATGTCACGAGAATCAATTAACCTTTTACATCGATTTGGTTCGCGCTGTTATGATTTAAAGAGCCATTCAACAAAACAGTAATAGTATAAATAATGTAGAAACTCAAATTATTTAATATTGTTATATTGTTATATCTCCTCACCTCTTCCCATTTGTGGACGGTGGTCTATTGATGTCTGCGATGCTTATGAACCAAATCTTTATCAAATATCTCTACTCTACGAACCGACTCTTAATAAATAGTCACTTATTAATGACTATAACAAAAGAGGGAGAAATGTATTGAATACTTTAAAATCTTACCCGGAATCTTCGTTGCAGAGCCGGATTAGTTTTATAGCAGAGGTAGCAAGTGCTTCGGGCCCAGCGCTTCTGGAGGGGTCTTGAACTGAAATTTTAAACATAGACGTGTTTTTCAAATGGAAATATTCTTAAAAATTTACATGTAATTTTTTTTTTAATTATGGGTAACAAACAGCGATTTCAATATAGGTACATATAAAAACAATGGCAATTATATGCTACCACAAATATTATGTAACAACTGATAAATATATTATATATAAATAATGTATTATATATAAGAAGAATAAAGTAATATTTTATTGAGTTGAAGAAAAATAGTCCATTGTTTTGGCCAAAACACAACGA
Organism: Lepidostoma basale; assembly: GCA_022606425.2. Lineage (NCBI taxonomy): Eukaryota > Metazoa > Arthropoda > Insecta > Trichoptera > Lepidostomatidae > Lepidostoma > Lepidostoma basale. Next base: position 96,586 of record JAHDVF020000435.1, read on the forward strand.
TACTTTAACATTATAAACTGTTTAATTAAAATACTTTTATGTATCACAACTGTATTTTTTTTTTACGCGACAGCTGTTTCGTCAACCTATGTTGACATCATCAGGTGTTACAATAATGTAACATTATTGTAACACCTGATGATGTAAACATAGGTTGACGAAACAGCTGTCGCGTAAAATAAAAATACAATTATGATACGTGAAACAAATATTTTTAATTTAACAGTTTATAAAAAAAAAAATTTATTGATAATAATAATAAAAAATTAGCAAACAAAAACCTATCCAAAAAATCTAAAATGGCAGTGCACAATGGTATGCTTGTACCGACCCTTATGTATGGAAGCGAAGCATGGAACTAGCAAAAGAAGGATGAAAGTAGAATAAATGCAATAGAAATCAGATCTCTCAGACGAATGTGTAGATAATATGTGTATGATAGAGTGTCGAATGAAAATGTAAGAAGTGAATACGGCGCGAATGATGGTGTTATGAACAAAATAATGAAAGAATCATTAAGATGGTTTGGACACATGGAAAGAATGAATAAAGAAAGAATGGTTAAAAAGAATATATAACGATGTAAATGGTACTAAAAATAGAGGAATACTGAGGAAAATGTGGCACGATCAAATAAATCAAACATTAAATGTCGGCCACGTGAGGAATCAGAGAAATCGACGTGCATGCATGACACGGTGTATGAATGAAGCGAGGGAAATATGCCAGGAAAGAAAAGTGTTGCAGTCCATTATATCTGTCTACCCCTCTGGGGTGACGCCGTAATGTTAAGTTAGTTTTTTTTTTATGAAAAATAAGAGATAAAATAAAGGAGGTTTTTTTTAGACGTATACAAATTCTAAATAAATAAAAACACATTAAAATAATGTTGATGTCTATGATATTGGCTTAATTTAATAGATCATTTTATGCCATTCCTTTTTTAATGTGATTTTGGGCATATGAGCACCACGGTTAGCTCGAATGAAGCGCAATCGTGAAGTCCAATTTTCAACAACTTTGTCAGTCTATTTATGATAAAAAAGGCAAAACGTATTGACAACAAATCAACTTTCAACTATCAAATTTACAGTCTATATAAACAGTGTTGCCAGTGTCAAAACTTGTTTTTTGCTTTGCATACACAAATATAATACAAAAATGTAAAAACATATGTAAAGTAACATAACATTTTATGTGAAAAGCGAAGAAGATTTTTAACTTCTCATTTATCCTGAAATAATCTCACTTGTGTTTAATAAATTAATGATATGTTCTGATAGACCGATGCTTTGAATAAATATATAATTAGACTTTGTATTGTATTTTCGATATACAATCAAATTAAATGTATTAGGCTGTTTGTAAATTTTTATGTATTTTTAATGTATTTTTTAATTTCTAGAATATTACAGTTGTTGAAAACGTATAAGGGTATTTAATTCTTTAATTTTTTTAAGGATTCATATATACATTATTATGTATAATTTATTTAATTCTATTCTTACTGAATACCTATATAGACTTGAGTTCACTGAAAATAAATTTAATATTACGATCCAACGGAAGGCCGCTCGAAAAATCTAAATTTGGCATTAAAAGGTTTTCTCTATGAATATTAACAAAAATTTTCTGTTACAAATTTACCTGAAATCGAAACCCTCAAAGGAACTAAAAGATCCTTTTTAGTTTGTGCAGAGTAACCCAAAACAATTCATACACGGAATTATTTACATCAATAAACCCCGTGAATGACGCTCAAAGAGCAGAGAATTATTAAGGTGAGAAACGCAGTGCTATGGAAAATAGAATGGGAATTTATCATGAAAATCAATTAATAAAACTAACTAACCATCACGCCGTCTCCCCGAAGGGGTAGGCAGAAAGAATGGACTGCCACACTTTTCTTTCCTGACACATTTCTCTCGCTTCCTCAACATTCATACATCGTGTCATGCACGCGCGTCGATTTCTCTGATTCCTCACACGGCCGACATTCAATATTTGATTTATTTGATCGTGTCACGTTTTCCTCGGTCTTCCTCTATTTCTGGTTCCATTTACATCGTTAAGATATATTTTTTTTACCATTCTTTCTTCATTCATTCTTTCCATATGTCCAAACCATCTTAATAATCCTTTCATTATTTTGTTCATGACACCATCATTCGCACCGCATTCACTTCTCATATTTTCATTCGACACTCTATCATACACAGAGTATCCACATATTCGTCAAAGAGATCTAATTTCTACTGCATTTATTCTACTTTCATCCTTCTTTTGCCAGTTCCATGCTTCGCTTCCATACATAAGGTTCGGTAGAAGAACACCATTGTGCACTAATAATAAAAAAACATAATAAATTATATCAGCAAAGTGATTGAGAAACGGATATTCGTAGCAAACAAATGCTATTTTGGCCTCAATAAACACTGAAAGTCGCATTTACTATCCCGGAAAACAAAGTCCACATAATATAATATAAAACGCGGATTAGACCAGTTCTAACATTTCAAATCATATCAAATCAGTTTATTAACTCAAAAGACATTTCAAACACCAAAATGTTTAAGGCATCTTTTGAGTACAAGTAAAATATTATAAAAATACAACATAATACCAGGAACGCATTAGAGATGGTTCAACATTAGGAAGACATGAAGCTTTCAAAAGTCAAGAGTATTTGTCCCTAATATGAAAGACGTCGATCTCCGAGGAGACCGCGTTCAACAGACTAATTGCATTTCCCACCGGTGTCACCAGAGGCAGATTGGTTCTGGCGGCCGGTAGGTAAAATAATATGTGCTGTCGCTGTTGGAGAAATCTATCAGGGACAAAAAGACCAACACCCTCTAGCATGGCCGAGTTCTCGAAATATCCCCTTTGCGAAACATGCACATATACCTCGAAGACTTGGACACTCACTAAAAGTGATGGAGTCAAGTTGAACTGCTTAGAAAAGAAGATCTTCTGCAGAATCCTAAGACCTATTAAGGATGGTCAGACGTTTAGAAGAAGATACAACACAGAGCTCTACGATCTATACCAGGGCATTTGCACTGCATGGTGGATCTGGAGCTCCCCAAAAGAGTGAGTTCTTCTTTTTCAGTGTTACAACTCTTGATGGGTCTTAGCCTTCTCCATGAAACGTCTCATTCCCGTCCTGTTTACGGCTGCTCCAGGATCCGACAGTCTACCACGGCAGCATCCAACCGCAGTCACGGCTTACCGATGCTTCTTCGCCCTCACAATACATTGATAAAGCAACTTTTATTTTTATTTTTAAATATTGGTTATTACGAAGCCCTCAGGAAGCTTGGGTACAAGCAAAACTAGTCGGAAATCAAAATAACCGCATAATGGTGAAAAACAAAGTGCAGTGTTTTTATTTTCTTTCATTTTAAATACAAATAATTATAAAATTTGCAACGTTTTATGTTTTTTTGAGGCGTTCAAAATAATATTCTACGCTTAATACAAATCCAGTCGACCTTTATTATTTCATCTGCTCATTATTCCGGGACACAATAGATCCCGGCGGGATAAACATCGGCCGGGATCCGGGATAATATGCCGGGAAAGAGGTCTGCTTACAGTTTCCAGATCCAATTAAGCTGAGTTCGTTTGTTTTCAGGAATAAAAATGTATACATCTTCCTCGCACTACCAAACAGGGTGATTTTTATGTTAGCCGCAAATATATGACACAATCAAATAACAATTTT
>JAHDVF020000436.1:0-16946 GCA_022606425.2 Lepidostoma basale
CCTTTACACGGAATGGAATGACCACAGCGGCTGGTGTACAAACCTTACTCTAGTTCCCTCACTCCCCTTTGTACTGTACCTACACCGCCAGCACCAACACATCCCTTCACAAAACACGCAGGGGGTGGGGAGGATCGATATTCCGCCAGAAGGATACTTGTCCTGCCACGGGCCGACTTAACGAAGACCTTCACATTTAATTTTCACAAAATCATGAAGCTTAATTTTACAAACTCAATCGGAAATTTTAATAAAATCAAACAGTGTTCAAATTCAAATTTTGTTTTCATTGTTTCTTGAACAATGATGTAAAACTTCATAATAAATAATTAATACCAATGTTTATTTTATAGAAGTTTTCATATATTTTATGGAAATGACATACAACACTTTTCTAAGGCATTATCAAATGTTTTTATCAATGACACGATTGATAATGCCTAACAAAGGCGAAAAATCTCTTGCTATAAAATATAACAAAACTTCTAGAAAACAAACGTTTTTATTCATATCAATTATCGTTTTTTTTTAATGTAAACGAATAAATACACATAATATGATGCTATTCTTATTTAGGTGTTGATATAATAAAATAGCTAAGATATAGAAGAAAAAGAAGATAGCAGAAATAGTAGGTAAAAGTTTAGGTAGTAGTTTGGGTAAAAGTCTTTCTTAATAAATTCTTAACTTTCTAATGTTAAAAAAAGTCAGTACTTATTATGTAGTTGAAATGAACATTCAAAAGAATTATTATTATAAACTCACTTTAAATATAAATTCAAATAAAGTTAATAAATTTACAAAGGCTAACGCAAATTTGAAAATGTCAAACATTCTTTAAGACCAGTGGTTCCCAAAGAGGTCCGTGGAAAATTAACTGATTTGGGAACAGCGTCAGGGGGTCCGCGTAATGTTTAATATAAAATAATAAAAATGTGACGCATTTTTATTAGTATGGAAAATATTATAAAATATAACGAATATTTTTCGTTGGCTATTTTTTTAGCTCATTCGGGAAAATCCGCTGGTCAAAATCGGCAGCGACCATTTTTTGCTCATTTGTGAAAATCAGATCACGAATGAGCTAAAAAAGGTCGTCAGCGAATTCCAGATTATTTTTCCTATTGGCCTAATTATGCTCTGTTTCAGTTTCAAAAACTCATTTTATAGTTATAGGTGAAATAAAAAAAAACAATATTACGAAAGTAGGGGGTCTGCACAAAATATAAGAAATCAGCAGGGGGTCCACGGGACAAAAAAGTTTGGGAACCAATGTTTAAGACGGTAACACACCCCACATTTCGAATTGCTATGCTAAGGGTAATCACACTCTTTCCCGCGCAACTCTTTTCATTTCACTGAAACCTCCCACAAAGAAGTATACAAGGAAAAATCATTGATGGAAAACAAACACGCAAAAGTTCAGAAAAGAACAGTTATAGAAAATATTGCAAGTTATACACAAAATACGTATTGCTTTTTTTATTTTACAGTGTTTAGTTCTAAATAATAAATTAGCTACATATAAAAAAAATATTGATCGATTGAAATGAAACTATCTGTATTTAAAGTCTAAATATATTAATTGAAAATATGTAAGTGTTCACACATGATTTAAAAAATTATACACATATAATACAGTTTTTATATTTATAGAGTTTCGATATATTATATATTTATCTTGAAAATATCACGCGGTAAAGAAGTGCAAAGCGATAAAATGATAACACTATGTAAAAAGGATATCTTCATTGCATACATACAGTGAACCCCCTATTTTACGATTTTTAAGGGACTGTTTTTCGAAGTGTGCGCGGGAGATGCCTAATGGTGGCGATGAGGTTTGCAACCCATCACACCGCGTCTCACGCGGAGCGAAAAGAGAAGGATGGAGTGCCGCATCGGTTAAGTGTGACAGTCCATTCTTTCTGCCTACCCTTTCGGGGAGACGGCGTGATGGTTAGTTAGTTAGAGTTTCGACTGGTAATAAAAAATAACAAAGTTAATGTCCAATATTTATACGAGTAGTATATACAACTAATCATTTTGTCCCATAATTAGTTATCTACTCATTGGAATATGATAAAATTATGGTTTATTTATAAAAATATGTATAAATACACAAAAGCTGTGTAATTAACTGTTTAAAATAAATAAAAACTTTATAATAAATATCATGATTGATCATATTTTGTCGCGACAGCTGTTTCGCTAACCTCTTTCTTTCTTCTCTGAAATTGCGATTAATTCTTCATTAAATTAATTTTGACCATCATTTTGAAATCACGAATACAATTTTTTTACAAAAAAATTAGAAAAATTAGAAAATCTAGAAATTTTAAAAGCAAAGAAGTGCGAAATAAGTATCACTAACAATCAAATTCCTACATATTCCCCTTTTGTTATTATACATTAAAAACGTTTTTGTAAAATAATTCAATAAAAAAAAATATATATTATATTACCTTTTCACTTATTTTTTTAATTTCTCAATTATGTATGAATCGTCGGTTATTATCTTAATATGTTTTTTCCACCTTTATTATAATTGTCTTTCATTTGTCTGTCATTTGCTTCCCTGTTTAGTTCTTCTAATTTTGTTGACTCATCAATATTGAATTTCTGTTACTTTGAAGCTAATTACTGTTTTTTTCATTCTTTATTATTATTGTTTACAATATTGTATGTAGTTTCTTCCTCTCCTAATAATTATGTATATAAACTAAGTCATTCTGATGTATTTTTTAGTTGATTGTAAGACCTGACGATGCTTACATCGGTTAGGGAAACAGCTGTCGCGACAAAATATAATCGATTGTGATACTTATAACAAAGTTATTATTTTTAAAAACAATTAATTGTGTCTCAGTAGAGACGAAGATGTAAATTGTTTTATTTATTGGAAACAGAATATGGTAGTCGAGGCGTTTACAGGACTTATGACCTGTCATTGGTAGGGTTAAGCAATCACTTTATGTTAAGACTTTATGAGATACAATTAATCCTTAATAATGAATGGGAATTTTTGAATGGGTAAAATCCAGTATTTTTCTACAAGTATTTGTATACATTCAAAAAAACAAATTTTTAAAACAGTTAATAATATTTAAAAATCAAAGTGTTTCCGCCAAAACAATGAATTATCTAAAAACTGTGTAAAAATTAAAAAGAACTTCATATGAAAGAAATATAAGATACATTTTTCTCGATCTTCGTTGATTTTGTATGCCTACAATATACGTCGATCAGTATATTTATCCCATGTCTAAAACGTATTCGAATCATAAAATGAAGATATGAATTAATCCGTTAAATATGATGTTTGTAATAAAAAGTTTATTGCTAAGATTAAACAATTGTTTGTTTCAAAAACGTTTATGAAAATTGTGATCCGCGCATTACAAATAACTGGGAAATTGATCATCACGATTGCTGAGTCCATAAATCACCTCACAAGCGCAAACAAAGCGCCGCAAATGATATTACTCTGTGATAGCAAAGTAGTAAACAGAGGGAATAAAGCACCCATTTCCGTTATCCTTTATGCCAGTAGTTGTCAACTGGTGGTAATTGCTCAATCATTAAAAAAAAAATATTTGACATTTTAAATTTGTTGTTGATGCTGTGGAATAAATAATTCAAATATACACCATTAACCGCCTTACCCTTGTGTTAATTTCCGAGAAACGTGCAAAAAAGCAGCTTTTTTTTAATGAAATTTAATTATAAATTAATTTTATTTTTTTAAATTGCGAAACGTTAAATACTCGGCTGCACACTTCGCCTACCCCTTGTAAAACTATCATATTTATGAAGACTTGAACTCGAGTGTTGTTGGCACACGCGCGTATCCCTAACAGTTTGTACATTTTAGGTACATTACTTTTTCACAAGCGCGTACGTGATACGGGATAGCGCCGAATGGTACAGTCACAGTGAACGTATCACGTACGTTCAAATACGTAGGGTGGTTAAATATTTTTAAAAAATATAAAGCAAATCCTCGGTTCATTAAATATTTTAAATCAATCGAATACGAAAAAACAATTTTTTTTTTGATATTTTGAAAATTAATCAATTATAAACACTGTCATATTTTTTCTAAAAACGTAAAAAAGCGGATTGGGACAATAAACGTGTTTTACCCTTAATTTAAAAATATATGAGAATATTTTTTATTCATAGAAAAAAAATATATTTGTATTTTGATTATAGGTAGGTACTTGGCATTGAAATGTAACGTTGATTATTTTCTACCTAAATATTAAATATCACCTCCATCTTTTAGTGTAAATACTCGAATCTAACGAAAAACCAAACAATGAAAGACGCATTACAACGCATTTGAAAATCGATACAATACAAAGGAACAATACATTATTTTTTAACAGTAATAATACCTAATAATTTTCCAACAATGTTCCAATCAGACGTAAGAGGAATAGCCACATGACCTGAAGCTCTGTAAGCCAGAAGATCTAAGTTCATGTCCAATTATAAGTGATAATACAAAATTTAAATTTGGAAAAACGCTAAATATTATTTATTGATTAATTTGTGTTGAAATATTAGGTCCTTACATATGAAATTGGCGTTTTGTATGGGAGGAACATAAAGTTGATTTTTTTTAAATATAATACATTTATTTAATCAAAGTATGTACCGTTGCTATGTATGCACTTTTGCCATCTCAAAAGTAGTTCATCGATCCCTTTACTAAAAAAACCATTCGGACGGGAATCAATAAAATCTTTGAAGTCGGTTTGGACTGCCCCATCTGAGTTGAATTTTTTCCCTTGCAAGAAGTTATCCAAATTTCGAAAAAAATAGTAATCTGTTGGGGCAGGGTCCGGAGAGTACGGTGGATGTCTTAGACATTCCAATTGAAGCTCTCCTAATTTGGTAGCCGTCTGTTGTGCAGTGTGTAGTCTAGCGTTATCATGAAGCAGCAGTGGCCTAGAGCGATTAACCAGCCTCGGTTGTTTAGCAGCTAGCTTTTCGATCATGGTTTGCAGTTGCTGACAATAAACATCTGCCGTAATCGTCTGGCCAGATTTAAGAAAGCTGTAGTGAACGACACCAGCACTAGTCCACCAAACGCTCACAAGTAACTTTTTTGGAGTCAATTTTCGCTTGGGGCATGGTTTGGCTGGTTCGGCAGGGTCCAGCCATTGCGATGAGCGCTTCCGATTATCATACAGGATCCACTTTTCATCACATGTAATGATTCGATTCAAAATCCCTTCATTATTGTGCCGGTTGAGTAATGCAACGCAGCAGTCAACGCGCGTTTGTTGATTTGCTTCACTCAATTCGTGAGGTACCCACCTTTCAAGCTTTTTCACCTTCCCAATTTGCTTCAAGTGGATTAAAACAGTTTTATCACTAACACCACAGCCTGCAGCTAACTCGGACGTGGTTTGCGATGGATCCGCTTCCACAATAGCCTTCAATTCTTCATTATCAATTTTGGTCTCCGGCCGTCCACGGGGCTTGTTCTCCAGGTCGAAATTTCCAGAACGAAAACGTTGGAACCAAAAACGCACTGTGTTTTCTTTTGCGGCACCGTCGCCGTACACATCGTTAAACCTTCGAGCCGTTTCTGCAGCACTGGTGCCACAGTAGAACTCGTACTCATAAATAACGCGATATTTCAAGTTTTTCATTTTGTAAACTGAGTGACGCAAAGAAAAAAAATAATTGAGGAAAAAACAAATGAATTATAATTTTCGAAACACAAATACTTGAGTAAATAGCTGTATAAATTTGAATTTGGAATTCCTAACCAAAGAGAAGATGTTTGAGATCAAAATTGTCAGTACGGCAAAACGCTAATTTCATATGTAAGGACCTAATATTATTGGGAATGGGAGGTGGGAAGACTAAAAGTAGAAAGGATATTTAAGGAGAAAGAAGTAAATGGAGGAATCTGATTTTTCTCCCAATTTCACCGACTTGTGATTCTAGTTTCTTCAATTTACGGCCGTTGTTATTTATGTGTAGAAATATTGTGTCTTTTCTGTCAAAACTATAATAATAAGCCAAGCTAGGGTTTACGAGAAATTAATATCTCATTTAAATAAGGGTCAATCAAGGCTTCTGTTTCTTCGTTTATCTACATGTTTGTAAGGTGTATTAAAAAGAAAATATTTGCATTATTTTTCCTTAATATATATTTAAAAGGTTACCTACCACTGCTCTTCACTCGACACTTCTATTGGAGTGACTTCTGTTATGTTAGGCCAATCGTACACAAAATGTAATAATCCGCCACTCGCAGATCGCGGTCCGAAACTGAATTGATTTTCTAGTTCATGCATTTCTGTTTTACTTTATTAAGCAATTAGTCTGAGTGAATGCATTTGTTTCATCACAAGATGATAATAATTTGTTTAATTATTTGATTGGTTTTCACTTACAATACATTGAGTAAATGTAACACTTATAAAAAAAATATATTTTATTGATACCTGGTAAAGATATCAGATGTCCTGTGGTAATTGGTATGACGATAACCCTTTGGATCATAGGTTCTCAGCCTTTCTGGGCCATCGCTCTATCAGGACAGATCATGAATTTATTTAAAACAATTGGGATTATGTCAAGATAAATGAGAACCATTAAATGGTCTTTTCCTTTTAACATCAAATTATGAAACTTTAATTTTATTGTTTAATTACACATAAATCGCAGTCTGACTTTAAATGGTTGGCAAGCAACATGAAAGTGATGACGTCACGAAATATTCAAAAGGTTGGCAAGTAATATGAAAGTGATGACGTCACGAAATATTTAATAATTTGTGTGAGTTATTTCGTTGGTATTATAGTTTCATTGCTAAGAACTTCTAACATTTGTGACAAAAATTATATAATCCACTGTTTTGACCGAAACACTATGATACTTTAACATTATAAACTGTTCAATTAAAAAACTTTGTTTTATGTATCACAATTGTATTTTTATTATTCACGACAGCTGTTTCGTCAACCTGTGTCGACATCATTAGGTGTTACATAATGTATTAAAATAATACAAATAAAAATACAATTGTGATATATAAAGCAAAGTTATTTTAATTTAACAGTTTACAGAATTATAGTTCACAGATGCCAATATCGTTCAGCATTCGAGAAGAAATTGAATAATACATTATTTGTAGACGCAACAGTACCTGTATTGGCATACCATCAGACAGTTAAATAAATTACAATTGACGGATGGAGAGATGTAAGAACACAGTTAAGAAGCAAATGACGCATATATGTAGTGTGTAACCGACTTAATATTGGCTGCTCATTGTTACCTATACCAACGTAGTGTGGTACACGACGAACCGCAAAGGTAATCTAGTTTGAACTATATTATCGCAAGTTGGGATAATCTGCTTTCGTACATTAGCGAATACGGCACAGGTTCGAAATGTTGTTATTATAACGCAGTCACAATAAATAATTTTCATAGATAAATAGATTTAGAATCACGTCCTTAACCGTGCTTCGTGGCGTTGAATCTGTAGAGTAAATTCAAAACCGTCGAACTATATTCGATTTCATTAAACCAAGATAAGTGAGTTTTCCACAATGAATGCATTTTTAACATCATGTTTTAAAATAATTTGAAATACTTTAGTACTTTAACACAGTACAATTGACGACCTTTGTGGCCGAGTTGTAAGCCCATTGACTGCCATCCCGAAGGTTCTGGGTTCGATTCCCGGCGAGGGCAGTATGATTGTCACACTGTCTTTGGTCTGGTGTAGAATTTGCGTTACAATAAAATTGCAAAAGATTAACTACCTATCATATGTCACGAGAATCACTTTGATAGCTATAATACCTTTTACATCGATTTGGCTTATGCTGTCATGATGTAAAAATCGATTCAACAAAATAACTAACTAGCTAACTAACCATCACGCCGTCTTCTCGAAGGGGTAGGTAGAAAGAATAGACTGCCACACTTTTCTTTTCTGACATATTTCTCTCGTCTTCTTTAACATTCATACATCGTGTCATGCACGCGCGTCGATTTCTTTGACTCCCCACATGGCCGACATTCAATATTTGATTTATTTGATCGTGCCTCGTTTTCCTCGGTCTTCCTCTTTTTCTGGTTCCATTTACATCGTTAACACATAATTTTTTACCATTCTTTCTTCATTCATTCTTTCCATATGTCCAAACCATCTTAATGATCCTTTCATTATCTTAACAAAATAATAATAATAATAATACTAATACTTAAAAAAACTAACTAAGCATTACTCCGTTTCCCGGCCGCTGTCGAAATAAAGGGCAAATGGAAGTAGTTATGAAGACATGTATTTCATCTTTATTTCTGTTAAATATCAAAGAAACGGTTGTTTTATTTTATTTTAAAGAAACAGTATACATACGAGTATACTAAAGGATCGATCAAAGGAAAATATTTAACATCTCTGTTATGCACGGTCATCTGTATTGTAACTTTTGTAATTTGTTTTTCTGGCTTTACTTGACGCCACGAAATGAGAAATTTCGCAAAAGGCTCTCCAGATGGCTTTATTAGAATTCGCGAAGGGTCGCAGTCTCACAAATTGCCGCGTTTCCCGTTTCAAAGAGAAATGGCGCCCGACACATGGACACCGTAAGTGGTCCTTTCATCAACAGACTTACATTTATAGAAACTGTTTGTATACGTCCTGTGAATGTAATTTAAACATTTTATGAAATAAGTTCCTACGCAGTATCTGTGAGTAAGTCCTATACTAAATTGATAAATTAAATCAATTTGTATAAACACTTCAGCATATTTTTTTTTTAATGTATACAAATACTGGATTTTACCCATTGCATTAATAAAGATTTTCTGCTTTGTGCTTACATTTAATCTTAATAGATGGCGATAATGTAGATTGACCTAAAAAATGTTAAGTGTTTTTAACATAAGTAGCATATATACATCATTAAAAAATTTGTCAGGCGTGGTGGTCGTAAGAAGGGCGGAATGGAGAATGTTGTTAACATAAAGTGATCGCTTAACCCAACTAATGACAGGTCATAAGTCCTGTAAACGCTTCGACTATCATATTCTGTTTCCAAAAAATAATTTACGTCTTCGTCTCTATTGAGATACAATTAATCCTTAAAAACTGTTAAAATAACATATTTTTTAAATAAATACAGTCGAACTCGGTTATTACGATCTCAAAAATGGCGATATCGCGGATGTTACGAGGAAACATTCGTTGCCAATATTAATATAAGCAAAAATATCGTCAAAAAATATCTTAAAACTGGGAGCGTATCGATCATTTCAAAACAACCCCTACCGATCAGTTTATTAATTTATAAATTGTATCTAATGACGCATGAAATAATGCTATTCCGACTACAATATCCAATTGTTTCATAAAATCAAAATAGAATTTTGTGAAAAATAAAATGATTGATTTACGGGTAAAAAATAAAAAATACAATTTGCCACATTCTGTGTGGCTTAAACGTAACGGAATTGTTTAGTTCAATGATATAAATGGATAATTGTGTGCGTGTTGACAAGGACTTGTTAACTTCTGGGCTTCCTACAGAAAGTGATATTGTGGAAGCCGTGGTCAACAAAGATGATGATGATATGGTCAGTGAATGTCAAATTGCGAAATCTTAACCAGTAAGGATGATCTCCAGAGCTCCATTTTTGAGTTAATTTCTCTAGACATATTTCAAACGTCCTTACTATTCTTGAATGAACTTAAGAACGGGAGAAAACTTTTGAGTAATAACATTTTGAGTAAAAGAATTTTAAGACGTATGATATTTAGACAGTCACAATGTCACAAAAAACTGCCAACAAGCTGAGAGTCATACAGAGGGCAATGCAGAGAGCCGTGTTGAGTATCAGCTTGCGGGAAAGAGTCAGAAATGTGGACATACGAACCAGGACAAAAGTTTCCAACGTTATCAAGTTGGCCACAACCTTTGTGACGTTGGGCGGGACATGCCGCTCGTGATCCAGATGAAAAGTTTATAAGGCGACTGCTGTGCTAGCGCCCACGGTTGCGTTGGTGCGACGATATCCGGAAGAGTGCGGGAAGTGCCTGGATGCGGATTGCTCGGGATAGAAGGGAGTGAAAAATACGAGAGGTGGCCTAGGTTCGGAAGAGAACGGTCACAACAGGCTAAAGAATAAAAGTAAGAAATATAGAACAATAAAATATTCTTCTAATAATTTTGGGTTAAATTGAATTATTTAGTCGATTTCAGGCATGACTCCGTCACAAAGTGGAAAGAGCCCTCGAATAAATTGGTAATGCATTCTATCAAAAAATTTCGTCTATTCCACTCGATACAAAGCTCACGGTAAATGGATTTCATGAACACTTAAGCGGAATTATTCCCAGCAGCTTTGATTCTCAACGGTCCGACAGGCTTAAAGTCTTAATATAGGAAAAGTCTACATTTTAACAATGTACGGGTAGACTCTCAGATTTCATACTTAACATGGGTGTAGGATGATCGCTAAAATACAATAGGATTAATGTTTTTATTAAGACAAGCTCTAAAGATTTTGAATGAAAAGTATTGAAATTCATAGAATTAGGAATACCGAAAAAAAAAATAATTACCCCCTAAAAGAGTTTAAGTCGTACCCGCATAATCTGAATCAGTGTTTAAGCATTCCATTTCGAAGGTTACTACCCTTATGGTTAAAAAATTAAAAGTGTTATTCTATTTATTGAAAGTGTTATTCTTATCTATATAAATAAAAGGCGATCTTCCGGGTGTGTGTGGACTATTTCTGAGGTTATTCCTGAGCTGATCCTTTTGAAATTTGGAGAATGGACTAATTGGAATTCAGCGGTCGTCATAGGCATATTTTTGTTATTAATCGAGCTCTAATTAACTTTATAAATTAATCAATTAATTGAAAATTTTCGTAGTGCAAACGAATATAGACCTTAATGTTCGTATCACCTGAGTATCAATCTTTTGAGTCTATATTCGTTTGACATGGTCTGGAGAGAATTCAGTCTCCATGTAATTTTGTGTAGTGGCAACAATGTGTTTTTCTTTCTGACAGTCCAATATATTGCGTTTTACTTTGGGATGTATAATACTTAATACGTTTTACTTATTACGTACTAAAATAATTGGTTATGTACATTAATGCAGACAGGTGCTTCTAAATTATAGCGAGTATAATTTTTACGTGAGTGTCATTTTGAGGTTATGAACGACTTTAATTATATTTCTTTAATATATATTGGGTGTATTTACGCCATCGTTCAAATTGATCGCAGTTCAAATTATTTGTTAATTTTTACGTGAGTGTCATTTTGAGGTTATGAACGACTTTAATTGGATTCCTTTAATATATATTGGGTGTATTTACGGCATCGTTCAAATTGATCGCAGTTCAAATTATTTGTTAATTTTTACGTGAGTGTCATTTTGAGGTTATGAACGACTTTAATTGGATTCCTTTAATATATATTGGGTGTATTTACGGCATCGTTCAAATTGATCGCAGTTCAAATTATAAACGAAACTTTGTTTTCGTTATTAATTACTTCTAGCCGTTCGATTGATCACGTGGTCTCTGAGCTGTCATCTGATATGTTTCGAATCGAAACTTTCGATTGCGTCGCAATATTTTGTAAGTTAATATTTATATTTCTAATTCATATATATATCTTCAGGTTATTCTATTTTGCCGTTGAAATGAATGCAGATTATATTTCCGCATTACATATTTCAAAGCTGTAGTTATAAAATATAGAGAAGAAATTAAATATCGTTTTACTTACGTATTATTTTAGGTTATGTTTGACTACATGAAAAAACGACCCGGCCATTGTTGCGTCATGATTTTAATTAGTTTTTAAAATACAAGTTGTATTATACTGGAGGGTTAAAATACAAGTTGTATTATACCATGTAGCCAATAAAATTAAAAATCAAATTTTATTTCTAAATTTATATCACTGAATTATGTTAAAATAATATTACATAAATTTGTTAAATTTTGGTTTTAGGTTGACAAAATGCCATACAAGCGGAAACTCATTGGAAGTCGTACCGCTTCGTTTGATGTCGCTAAATTGCAGATGTTACGAGGCAATGAAATTTGTCCTGAAGTTAGATCAACTGGCACCTTTCGGTTTCCAATTTCCGGTAATTGATGTAAGAAAATTTCAACTGATTGATTATTTGGCAGCTGAACACGCATATTTGTAGTTATTTTCAATGTTTTTACGTGTCTTCACAAATAAGGCTATTTCAGGCAAGCATTATTTCATTCTCTGCCGTCGATTAAGGATTTACAGGTAATGTTTCCTTAAAATCTCCTGCAAGTAATATTAATGCGTTTCCAAATGGTCTAATGTTTCCACGCAAATCTTACAATGATTGATTAAGAGCCTCGAGTGTTTTTTATGTGTGCAATTGTGCATTGATTCTTAAAAATATGTTTGGATTTCTGCAATACTTTCCCAATTCCAGATGCTTTTAAAATGTTGCATGCAGGAGTTTCAATCAATTGCGTTTTCAATGGCAATTTCAAAGCGAAATGAACAGTTCTTCCACTTGGTAACAATGTCGCGTCTATTCCGGATAACGCAAGGGCTAAGGCTATATGATTTTAGGATCTAATTGCTCTCAGAATCAATCAAATTAGGAACGTTTTATCTGTTCCTCTTGGCTTATCTATCATGAAATACCACCAGATCAGTTCGGTGGTGGCATTCCCAATTTATCGAGAGATTTGTGAGTGATTCCCAAGCACAAATCTTCAATCATTATAAATGCTTCGTTTTAGATTTCTGCTGTGAAATCCATGTTCATATTTGAATTTCCCATACATATTCGACCAAGAATATCTTCGGCCATGTGCAATTTATATTTCTCCCATAACTCTGATCGAGATGAAGGAAAGCAGGCGGTCAGTATTATTGCAAACTATAGGTTAATTTGATTTGAGTGTGACGTGTAGCACGCGTCATCAATGCATACATCTAGAGCTTTACATGCACCGTGGGTGGCATGTGAAACACCATTGACAATTCTCAATTGTTGGAAAGGCGTCGGACCGGATACATTTACCAACAACATGCGTAAAAAAGAATATTCATCTTGATTGGGATGCACGGTGTGGTCCGCTTATCATAGTTTCTTTGAAAATGCCAGGTCAAATCGCCCTCCGCGCTTGCATTGTTCAAATGATTTTCTGTTCGCATTTAATGTATAATACGTAGACACTTCCAATACAGCAATATTTTTGCAAACGCGTCATTTTGACATAACAGGAAGAAAGCAGTTGTGTAGCCATTGGATTCAGGTACATTTGCAGCTGTGAAATAAACCCATTCGCTTTCTAGATGTACCGCTAAGTGAACAACAACCAGAAATCGTTAATGAATGGGAAATGAAAGCTTGCCATACAGCTTCATTGCTGCTTAGTTATCTTCCAACCTGATGCTGTGTGATTTCCTCACTCATTTTCACTTCTTTCTGGATGCACAACAAAAATTGCATTTTTTAACGTACTTACAATTTTTTTTGATACATTTAAAGGAATTACAGTTTTCTACATTAATGTGCGCTTTATATGTTTTTGATAGCAATGGCGAATATGGAACAACCCACCGATTGTCTACTTCGATGTCACCGTTTCTCTTTTGTTTAGTTGCTAATTTACCACCATTTTCTGCTGATCTTCTATATAAAGGATATCCATCGTATCCTGTAATTGTGTTGGATACTAATACTCGAGGAACCGCTTAGAGCATTTTCCGTCTATCATGCATATTGAATTTGGAATCAGTGTACCACAAGGTCCATGAATCATATTTTTCATCAACTTCATGCAGATCCTTATGGACACATTCTACATCATCAATTGGGTTTGAAGTAATTTTGTTATAGTGATACATCCAGCAGCGCACAGACCCAAACATTAACTTTTACCATGAAAACGTACAGCTATTTTAGCTTTTGTCTGAAAACACGTGCTGTGATATCATGCCTATCCACCGGCGATTTTCCAGGAAGTAAGAGCTGTTGTATATCGTCCCAAGTAGTGACGAAAATATGCAATTTCATCTTAAGCGTACTCGGGCATATGACGTGGACTACCTTTTATAAGATGATGCCAAAATTGTTAGTCATATTACCATCATTTACAACTTCATCTCGCAAAGAATGTATTCTTCAGAGCGAAGCTTAGTCTGATTAAAACAGATTAATATCGAATTTCTGTTTCTATTTTAAAATTTCAAAATGTGATGGTCTTCATAATCTCAAATCATTTATCGGTACGAATAATAGTTACTTGCGCTGTATTATTTTTTTTTGGTTCTTCGCCACTGATTGGATTTATTGTTTTAACGTCGAAACATATTGCCTAGCAGGTGTTTTGTCTGATGATTAACAGTCCTGTGTGTATCAGATGCCCTCATGTCAATTGCTGTTTTGAACAAACACATTAAATTGTTTTTTTGTTATTATTTTGTTAAGGACCTTTTAATACTGGTAGAAATTCTGCAGCGTGGATTCAATTTATCATTGCATTAACCGATGAAATACATTTGTAGAAATTTTTGTTAAACATCTAGGAACGGAAGCAGGGAGCCAACTGTACGATACATTTGCCCTTTTACTTTGAAAGTTGGCATGAATCGAGTTGTTTCAATTTCTGCACCAAACAACGTTATTTGAAAGCATTATTTATATTTCACTATGTTAAAGGAAGTGCTTTGATTCGGCGGTTTATCCGGCAAGCAAAGTTTTTAATGGACGTGGTTTTCCAAGTTGAAGCAGTTTAATTTTTCCGGTGGCGCAACATATGCCTTTCATTTCTCCATTAAAATTATTTTATTGATTCATATGTTGGTGTGTCGATGAGACTGTCAATGACAATAAGGTAAAATATAATATGCTTATTTTATAACACTCAATATAACGTATGTCTTACAAACGTGTAAAAAATAAAAATTTATTTACAGCAGATGACGGTGGCAGGGCAAAGATGGATATCATTTTAACATCATCGCCTATTTGGGGAAACACGTTAGATGTATTCAGCTGAAATTCCTGATTCAAGTGTTTGTCCTCAATTGGCTGAAATTGTATCAAAAAATATGATTCATGGTCCATGTGTATATGGTTATAATTATGGAATTAGGACATATTTCGATAACCCGCCATGAGGTAAAATATAATAATCTTATTTTATAATACTCAATATAACGTATGTCTTACAAACGTTTAAAAAATAAAAATTTATTTACAGCAGATGACGGTGGCAGGGCAAAGATGGATATCATTTTAACATCATCGCCTATTTGGGATGAGACTGTCAATGACAATAAGGTAAAATATAATATGCTTATTTTATAACACTCAATATAACGTATGTCTTACAAACGTGTAAAAAATAACATTTTATTTACAGCAGATGACGGTGGCAGGGCAAAGATGGATATCATTTTAACATCATCGCCTATTTGGGGAAACACGTTAGATGTATTCAGCTGAAATTCCCGATTCAAGTGTTTATCCTCAATTGGCTGAAATTGTATCAAAAAATATGATTCATGGTCCATGTGTATATGGTTATAATTATGGAATTAGGACATATTTCGATAACCCGCCATGAGGTAAAATATAATAAGCTTATTTTATAATACTCAATATAACGTATGTCTTACAAACGTTTAAAAAATAAAATTTTATTTACAGCAGATGACGGTGGCAGAGCAAAGATGGATATCATTTTAACATCATCGCCTATTTGGGGAAACACGTTAGATGTATTCAGCTGAAATTCCTGATTCAAGTGTTCATCCTCAATTGGCTGAAATTGTATCAAAAATATGATTCATGGTCCATGTGTATATGGTTATAATTATGGAATTAGGACATATTTCGATAACCTGCCATGAGGTAAAATATAATAAGCTTATTTTATAATACTCAATATAACGTATGTCTTACAAACGTTTAAAAAATAAAATTTTATTTACAGCAGATGACGGTGGCAGGGCAAAGATGGATATCATTTTAACATCATCGACTATTTGGGGAAACACGTTAGATGTATTCAGCTGAAATTCCTGATTCAAGTGTTTATCCTCAATTGGCTGAAATTGTATCAAAAAATATGATTCATGGTCAATGTGTATATGGTTATAATTATGGAATTAGGACATATTTCGATAACCCGCCATGAGGTAAAATATAATAAGCTTATTTTATAATACTCAATATAACGTATGTCTTACAAACGTTTAAAGAATAAAATTTTATTTACAGCAGATGACAGTGGCAGGGCAAAGATGGATATCATTTTAACATCATCGCCTATTTGGGGAAACACGTTAGATGTATTCAGCTGAAATTCCTGATTCAAGTGTTTATCCTCAATTGGCTGAAATTGTATCAAAAAATATGATTCATGGTCCATGTGTATATGGCTGAGCAAATATCCACGATTTTGGAAAAACTAAATAAAAAATCAAAGGAAATAGGACTATGCGTGCATTTTGGGAAAACAAAAATCATTGTACCTACTCCTGTACAAATCACAATAGACAACACCGTAATCAAAATAGTCGATTCATATATATATATATATATATTTGGATTATACAATAGTACTGAGTGGAGAAAATCAAATCGCAGAAATCGAACAAAGCATATTTTGAAAAGCCCACGAACCCCATCAACCTTAAACTGAAGGTGTTGGATTGCTGTGTCCTGCCGGTGTTATCTTATTGGTTTCAAACCATAACGTTGTCTCAGAACAGCGCTATTAAATTAAGAATTGTCCAAAGAGCTATGAAAGTTGGGAATCAGTATAATGGACGGGGTAAGAAACACCACTATTAGAGCCAGAACAGGAGTGTCGGACATCATCGGAAGAGTGGCAGCGCTAAAATGGCATGCCGCTCGCAGCCCTGATGATAG